>JAUMHH010021116.1:0-24960 GCA_032359455.1 Chlamys rubida | reverse complement strand
ACATTTCGTTTTACATCATTATTCATACTTTTAGAAATAAAAGAACTGAGGATTACCACGTCGAGTCTAAGAAAATCAACACTATAATACAGATGAAGGTTTGCGATCAGATCTTGGATATACAATTCACAATCTGCCAATGTTATTATGATATCCTGAAAATAAAATAACAGTAAACAAAATACTGTTTTAGATGATTATTTATATTGAGACATATTATTTTTGTATTTATCGTTTGTTGTTTATGTACATACAATTTACACATATTCAAGCCTGTGAACCCTATGATTATAAACAATTATTACGACTCATAATAAATAATTAACAGTATTGGGTTGTCCAGGAAATCTACGCACACAAACAGTTCCAGTTATAAATAACGAAATTGTGTTTTATTTGAATGATAAGGCACCTTTATCTCGCCTAAAAGACATTCAGACTGAGGGTTTATCAGTGTTGTTTGCTTAGTTTGAAAGGTAGTTAAGATAGCAATGCACTTTGTTTACTTTAGAACAAACACAAAAACAAAAACGATTCATGATAGATTGATGTGCTTTATGAACCCGCATGTAATACACACATTATTTACGAACCGGAAGGAAAATGCTTTGAAATGGTATTTCTTACCGACAGGGAAATCTTTAATGTATACAAACTGCAGAATATGTTTTGCAGGATATCTAAATTAATTCAATATCAGACATACATAAAAGTAATGTTTTACTCGGCTCAAGGTCCTTCCCTCTAAATGATTGAAGCCATACTTTGTTCGGTGATATGGACAGGAAGGTGTTCTATTGATTTTTCGCGCTTTCTCATTGGTTGAAAGAGACAAAATTAATGTTTCATGCATTAATCATGAGGAAGGACATTTCTTAACACTTATTCTGCAAATTACCTTGACTTTCCTTACTTGTATAACAGAATGGAATGGATGGAAAGATATTGTTAAGAGGAAATGCTACTCGCAGGCTAACTATAAGGAATTAGCGTATTACCATGAAACACACAAAAATATGTCTCTAAGATGAAATCTACTTTTTTAACATATGTTTACAATGGAATCTGCCTAAATACATACATTTGTATGTCTGTAAAAGAACACGTGTATATAACTATCGTCATGACAATACATGTAGCCACATAATGTTCTCTCAAAACTTTTCTTCATTTCTCTTTGACGAACTTTTCTCGTTCTAACAACACCTAAAGGACCCCAAAAGGGCATGCGTAACACTATGTAAAGTATTGAATTCTTTACGGCACGAAAGAAAATACTATTTATATCCTTATTGTTTTATATCTTTGACACGTTTCACGCCCTGAGTGTTGTATTAACGGAGAGTAAATATGTTTTGCTATGTAAGAACATTTTTTTTAAATGTCAGTTTTATCCGGCTGATAAAAGGAGCGCAGGTTAGCGGCACGATACCTTTAACCTTAGAATTCATTTTTTTTTTGTTCATTTTTTTTATTTCATTTATCTATTTTTTTTGTACTTTTTTTCATTATTATTATTTTATTGCTCTAGTATCTTCAAATTACACCTCTATCGTTACCTTTGTGACACATGTCAATATGACTTCCCGCTCGAATCAAGGTAACATGTGAGTCATCTACTCTTTAACACACAGTTAACAAGTTATTGATCACTTCATATAGTCGGTAATAATATCACTTTGACAACCGTATTATAATTTCCTGGTTCGGAAACAAGCTCCGCTCAAAAATAGTTAATCATAGCTGCTTTCCTACAAAGAAACGGAAACTATTTAATTTATATAATAATACATTTGATAATGTTCACTTTTTTCAAAAGGAAAACAAAAATATTTAAATATTCTGTCCTGGACACCGATTATCTGGTCCAGCTGGTCACCACAATTGCTCTGGCCGCCATGGATATAATGTAGCAATAGACGTAACAGCCATCAACACTATTGTGCATTCTCGTTACGATAGTTGCACACGGATTCCGATACCATTGGTATCGTACGAGAGTTAACATGGCATCAAGCCAACAACAACCGGGAATTATAAGTCAGTTATTCCTCTGAATTTAGTATCATTTGACTGTCGCTCGTTGAAGAACAAGTCACTGTCCATCGGAAATGTTGTAACATTTCAGGACATTGATATTCTGGCATTAACAGAAACTAGGTTGGATTCACATATCGAGGACCAGGTACTAGTTGACCTAATAACAATAGGATAAGAGTTCCTTCACAATGCTAGACTCAACAGACGTGGTGATGGGGTCGCTGTTCTGTTTAAGAAATGCCTCAGTATGAGAAAACTCTCTCCAATCTATGATGATGTATGCACACACTTTGAACACGTGACTTGTTCTGTCATTGCTGGTGATAAACAATTCAAATTGTGTATCAGTTACCGGTCTGTTCAATCTAAACAGAACGGTTTCCGAAATACTGTGTTTTTATGAGTGGTCTATCTTTTTAAACCACCAAGTTGTTGTACCACAAGGGATTATTATCACAGGTGACCTATATTTCCACTTAGAAGATCTATCTTATGTTGATACTTGTCAGTTCTCTGGGCTACTAGATTCCGGGGGTCTGATTCACCACGTGACAGACACTACACACACCCATGGCCACACGCTGGATGTGGTTATTACAAGGGAAGCTAACTCGGTCATCCATAGAAAAATTTCAGTGATGGATCCATGTCTGAGAGATGTTAAGGGGATCTAATCTGGTGAACACCCTGCTTTCCAAGCAACACTCAATTGTAGTTTGCCAGATCGTGACAGGAAGCAGGGCAGCGTCCGAAAATTTCGCAAAATATCCATACCAGATTTCATCAATGACACTCGGTCCTCTGCTGCCTTTCAGTCTACTAATGGTGATGATCTAGTTGAAGCATACATATATGGAATAGAAGCGTCGAGGAGAAACATCTACAGACTAAGGTGATAACTGTGAGACCAACTGTCCCTAGGTATGATGAAAATATCCGCGTGGAAAAAACCGAACCGCAGAAAAGAAGAGAGACGGTGGCGAAGAACTAAATTAACTGATCACCAACAGATTAGGGAACAATGCCGGTTAGTTAGTTTACTTCTCATTCAATCCAAGAGGGCTTATTTTATTCGGAAAATATGCTGAATGAGGAAAGGACCGTAGGCAGTTGTTTTAGACTCACCAAAAACCTTATAGGTCAGAAAGGTGAAATCATCCTACCAAACTTTCAATCTGAAACGACTTCTCCAACAAGTTCAGTTATTACTTTCTAAATAAAATCAGAACTATTAAGACAAATATTGGCCCAATGAAGACGGCACTAATCGTCTTTCCCCCGAAGTGCCAGAGCTATTGAGACTGTCCTAGCTGTTAAAAACCTACTGGCTTACTTTGATAGTTCAGTAAACATGGAGAAACAAGTGAACGCTATTGCCAAATCATGTTAGATCAAGAAATTCGGATGTATTTTGTGCATTCACTTGTTACCTCTCGGTTAGACTGTGGTAATACCCTGCTCTGTAGTATACCCAACTAGTCGTCTACAGAGAGTCCAGAACACTGCAGCACGTCTGGTTACTCTTACTCGAAAGAGAGAGCACATCACACCTGTGATATATCCATTGCACTGGTTATCTGTACGATACAGGTCGTAGTACAATATTTTGGTGTACAAATACAAGGCACTGACTTGAACAGCTCCCCAATAGCTTGCTTCCTTTTATCAGCCGACACGATCATTGCGGTCTGAGACAGAATCATTGTTGTGTGTCCCAAAATCATGTACTGTGACCTATGGAAACCGGTGTTTTTGGAAGGGTTTCGGCAACGTCGGGAAAAGTTTACTATTTGCTACCAGGAAGTCAAAAACTCTTGCTAAATTCAAGAAGGATATAAAGACCCTTCTTTTACGTCTGCATTTTAGGCTCTTTTGCGCAGACGTTATTGACACACCACCATATTTATATATATACATATGGAAATGAACCTAATGTATAATACTGATTTGTATGCCTTCTTATTTACTATATTTATAACTGTCAATGTAGGAATATTATTAAGCGCCTTAGAGTAATTTTGCAAATTAGATAGGGCTCTATATAAATGTTGCTTATTAAATTGTATTATTATCACAGGCCTATATTAACGATGGAAATAAGGCGTCAATGAATGTGCCGTCAGAAACGACAATGTATCTGTATTGGAGTTACTCCCCTTGCATCACTTTATCGTGTGTTACATACCAATATCTGTATGTGTATCTCCGACTAGAGGCTAGCCTGTCGTGAAACACTTTGTATTGAAATGTAATGAACGATCTGTACCAAATCGCAAAATGATTAATAAAACTAGTATTTAGAATGTTTCTGACAAAGATAAAGTACCCAGTGTAAAGCAGAAGGTCTCGTGAAATACAATATAGATTGCAAAATCGGCAACAAACTTAGCTTTGGATACAAACATGAAGAAATGAATGATTTCATTAAAAAACTAAAAACAACAATAGAGATACCGAATTATCAACATACAAATGCAATCGTTACTCGAACCCAAAATTGATGAAACAATGGCAAAATATAAACAAAGGAAAGATTTACATGGAGACCATTGGAAAATTAAAAGGAGAATAAGAACTAAGTGTAATAGTTTTCTGTGATATTAGTGACAACCACACTATCATCCTCAGCCCCAGGTGGTAGCACCTACACTTATTTATTGTGCCGGGGATTATGTCGCATCAATCTAGCCATGACAAAGAAGGACACGTTATAAACATAAAATAGGGCTAAATCGCAGCATTGAAAGTTCCAAGATGGATAAATATGTTTGAAAAGGAAGGGAAAAGATTTGTTGACGTCAATGAAAGGAATCTTTATTGAATAAAAAAAATAGTTATTCGTATTAATCTATTATCCAATCTGTTTTATTAAATTAAGGAAAACGTGACAAAAATATCAACAGATCATGATTTTATTGTTTTCAAATGATGTTATGAAGCATTTTACATTGTGATCAAAGTACATATTACAAGAAATTTGAGTACGACCTTGGTAACAAATGTTTATCAAGGAATATTAATTATACAGCAATACTTGTATTTGATGAACAGTTTCTAGTTTAAAGTGTTCGTGTTAAAACTATTTGTTTTGCAGTGGTTAACAGTGTACTCCTCGTCTAGAAATCAATGTACCAAAATACAACATCACGTGTAATAAATAGTTAGATAACTGTTTGATCAGTGAAACTCCTTATCAATGATGGTTTCGGAAAGACGTCGATTTGTTTCAAGAATGATAACGTTAGAATATCATTATTATATACATAAGCAACAGGTCGATTTATTGATTTATTTCACAGAACTGGCTCATGCTGCCTTAGTTGACCATCTTTTTAAATGTCTCACTGTATAATTAGAAAAACTATCAACCCAAGCATTATGGTCTAAAAATCAAGCACAAAGGAAAATATTCCATGGAATTTACTGACACAAAAGATACAGTATATCCATTTCAATTCCTATTTTTTTTCAGTTTATATAAAAATAAAGTTGACGTTTCTAATAGAAATGAAATCAGTTGGTCGATTTTGTAGGTGTTGTAATATGTTACGGTGGTCAAATTACGTTCTCCCAAAACCACCATAGATTTCCTCACTGCCAACTCATTGGATAAAACTGCTAGGAATTGGTAATCATGTTTGGTAACCCACTAGCGGGAAACTCATTGGATAAACCTGCTAGGAGTTGGTAAACATGTCTGGTTACTCACCAGCGAGAAACGCATTGGATAAACCTGCGAGGAGTTGGTAATCATGTTTGGTAACCCACTAGCGGGTTACTCATTGGATAAAACTGCTAGGAGTTGGTAATCATGTTTGGTAACCCACAAGCGGGAAACTCATTGGATAAACCTGCTAGGAGTTGGTAAACATGTCTGGTTACTCACTAGCGAGTAACTCATTGGATAAACCTGCTAGGAGTTGGTAATCATGTTTGGTAACCCAATAGCGGGAAACTCATTGGATAAACCTATACGGAGTGGTAAACATGTTTGGTTACTCACTAGCGGGTCACTCATTGGATAAACATGCTAGGAGTTGGTAAACATGTTTGGTAACCCACTAGCGGGAAACACATTGGACGTTATTTCATTGGTCAATCCTCAAATAACGACATCAAGTAACAATGCTTTGTCACGTCAAAACTCATGGCAATTGTTTCCCCGAACGGGAATAATGTATTCCAAGAGAAAAAAGAGCTTTTTTAGATATAACATCTGGGCGTTGCGGAGGAAAAGGTATCTGAACACGTGATGATTGATTAACTCTCCTTTGTTAGTTTTCATATTGTTAAAAAACACTTTAAAATCGTGTCTTTACACAATGTGAAAATTAACTTACTCGAATTAGATAAACATAATAACCAACCATCACTCGTTGGGAAACATCTATGTACAAACATATCACAAATACTTGTTCAGATACATGTACATGGAATAATAATTGCTCAACATGACACATTGTGTCGAAAATCTGTAAATCTTAAGATAAACTAACACACTCTAGAGATGCGAACTAAGGAAATACCTATTTAAATATTGAGTTCGTCGATAGAGAAAGACAAAGAAATTAATGTTTGCGACAAAAGAAATGTATAGCAAACATCTAATTTAGAGCTCAAGAGCGGAGAAAATGCGCAAAACATGAATAATTCATTGCGTAAAGGCCCTGCCTATTGTCTACTTGATGAAAACGACACGACGTCATACGTCATAGAAAATTGAGAAACAGCGGGACAGTATTTTAAAAACAGATAAATTATTCAATCAACAAGTCAAAATAAGTTATGTTTGGATTATATCCACGTCCGTATGATTGAAGTTTCACAAATTATCTAAAAGGAGAATATATAAACACATCCTGCGGGTAAAAAAAGTGAAGCCATGTTATCAGTAAATGAATGTCCGAAAGAAATAATCTCGCGTGTGAGAGCTAACTATTATGCTACACTCGACTTGCATTATTTTATTATTTCCTTGTTTCATCGAATACTTGGTGTGCTATAAGAAAAGGTGTATATAGAAGCTCCCCAACGAATGCAGGTTGGATATCATGTATATCTGACTCGAGTGAGTTAATTTTAACTGAATGAAATCTCGAGGTTTTGGAGTGTGCGTCGGATCATAAAAAAGTTCTGGTATGATATTCAACCTCACCCATATTTGTTATACAGTCTCCAATTAACACAGTTCACCAATGGTGTTGCGTAACCTGTATCTACTGGACACACAGTGGCTGTGACTGGTCAGTGCAGGGAACCAGACGGGTGAAGACTCCAGGAAGCGAACGGCTTTCAGAATCTACCCACGCTATCTTGGTCGAGTTGCCCAAGGCAGTGAACTCCACGCGTAAGCGCTGCAGCTCTTGCAATGCAATATCAAACGCGTAACCAACCTCGTCGTAATTGCCGATGTCAGCAAGCACGCCCATGACTCTAACGTAGCAGTCGAACACGAACGAATTAGCTGGAGCATCTGATTTTAATTCCTCTTGCAGACTGAACACTTGATTCAGCCAATAAAGAGCCTGTTTGCTATCATTGAGACCAATGTATGCCTTAGCCAGGTCGTTGTATGTCTCTCCTGACCAAAAGTTGTTAGGGCCGCTGTGCTTGCGAATGGATAAGGACTTCTTGAAGAGCTTAATGCTTTCTTTGTAGCATTCCTTGCGGAGCATAATCTGGCCTTCCGTTGCATATACTAAAGCTATTGTGTCTTGATAAATATTTGGGGTCTTGTTTAAAATTGCCGTTGCATCTCGTAACATAAGCATACCTTCGTTGTGCTTTCCTGTTTCGGAAAGAGCACTGGAAACATTGATAATCGATATCGCGATAGATTTTTGTGGGGCTTTGGTTTTCTGTTTTACTTCCAGTGATTTTTTGAAATAGTAGAGCGTTTCGTCCTTGCGTTCCATCTTACGATATGTAAGTCCCATGTTGTTGTAGCAGGATCCAATAGCAGGATGTCTTTCCCCCTCAGGATCTCCTGGAGTTTTGTAAAGTTGTTTCCTCCGGCGAAGAGCTTCTTCGTGATACCGAAGAGCGACGCTCATGTTCTCTGGGGATGTAAAAATAGTGCATTTTCATTTGTCTATTTTTTTCAATTACAAAAGACAACACTAATTTTAATAGTTCCACGATGGTAAATAGCCAATGGAAATCAATATCCATCCAAAAATAGTTTTTGGCAATTAATATCAATCCAAACAAAAATTCTTTACAAATAAATGTCTAAAGCGGACAATATTCACCAAAACAAAGACAAAAAAGTGAAGTGCCGTGAACCAGTAGTCGACATCAAGATCATTTCACTGAGGATTGTGTGCTCTAGATAAGAAAGCAAAGTAGTGCATTGAGTATATATTGCAAAATATAGGGGAAGACTGTTTGAAAATAAGATGTCAATATTTCTGGTGGTATGAGCGTTAGTATCACACATTTTTGGTACATTTGTATAATAAATATTTTGATAAAATACGAAATGTACAATATTGGACGATATAATACAATTTTGTATCTTCAGGAGTTTTATATACAAGCATCGGAAAGTCATTTTTCTGGTAAAGTTCGGTTATTTCCTCAATATTTATACATAGGCATTTATAGATAGAGGTATTTCGTATGGAGTTTAAAACGTTTTGAATTTATTACAGGTCATGGTGCTGAAAGCTATTTATCTTGAATTCTTCTTTGTTGGAGATAAAAGACAGAGCAGTTGGACTCTTTAACTTTACAGGACCGCGATAAATATATAAATGTTACCATGTCAGTGCTGTTGGTAATTGAATGGACCTTATTAACGTATAAGTTAAATAGATTGCAGTTGATTTATCATTTTAAGTATCGGTTCCAGCTAATTGCAACAGAATAAATAATACCGATCATAATCAACAAAGCAAAGCAAAAGTTATGGAATATCTATAGGACAGTAACTTTTCTTAAATCAGAACCTTTCACTCAGGAAATAAATTATAGCAATAAGGGTTCTAAGCAACGAAATGAATTCGGGAAAGAATGAAAATGAAGAAAATATAACTTATGACAATTTGAACAGTATAAATATGAAGAGCGGTGATTTATGTACATGATAGTACTTACCAGAGAGGTTGTGCGTGATTCCCAGTGACATCAACGTAGATAGGATCAGTTCTTCAGTGTACATCTTCAACTCGTTCTCAAGCTCAAAAGCCTTTTCCAGATAACTAAAATAACGCCAACATTACACAATTAACACTTTGATTCAGGACAAACATTGCTATACGATCAGCAGTTTTAGTATGAAATAAGAAATCACTACTTACACGATAGCTTCACTTGTTCTGCCTTGGATAAACAGATTCCAGCCCATTCTCTGATACGAGGTTGCCAGATGATAACGGATGTCCCGCCTCAGACCGTGGTAGCAGCCAGACAATGAAAGCTTTGGGTCATCCCTGTAGTTTTCCAAGTACTGTATAGCAAGACGATATTTCGCCTCGCCTTCTTCAGAGCTGCCCTATAAATATATGACATTGCTTTCGTCAATTTCCCTTTGAATTTTATCTTGATATTATGTACATAAGTACAGAGCATCCAGAATACGGAATTTATGGAAAAACTAAAATAAAACAATTTAACTAATGTGTACCTTGTGGAAAGCTTATCTGCTATGTACATAAGACGTACGGTACAAAGTTTTTAGAATTAGTAATTCACTACCAGAAATGCCTAGTTCACATTCAATTTGGATTGTGGGATAAAAACAACATAAAAATCTAAAAATGAAGAAGAATAAGGAATTAAACTGTGTTTCGTCCTCAATAGAGAAATGAATAAGAGTGAAAAATAGGTTTGAGATGCATTCTGAACAATTTCTTTATTCCCTGTCTAGAGTATACCTCGATATAGGCGTCACACTGACCTTGACATTGGTCAACGCTCCACCATAACACAAGTGAACACATGCCTCGTCCAGCTTTCTGTTCAGTTTGGAGGAGAGAACGGTAAGCTCTTGGTAGAACAGGAATCCGTCAGCTGTTAACATAGGGGAAAACTTTAATATTTCGCTACCAATATATCGTGAAATTCGTATTCTTCTACGTTTCATTCTCTACTGAACTGGCCATGAAAGTGTTTTCTCCTTACAAGGTAATTAAATGGGCAAAACATCAAAACCACCTCCTGACATGTTACCGAACCAAGAACTGTCGAATTACATGCACAGTGCAGGGAAAAGACAGCAGTTTAAATCAATCGTATCAGTTCCTTTTAGTGTACTCTGTTAGAAGAAAAAGTAAATAAACAGAATGGCGCGAGAGTTGTCGGAAATGCAATAATAAAGAAATATGAAAATCTTATTTTAAATTTCTCAAATAAAGGCCTTTTTTATTAAAGCTGTGTGTATAGGATTTGCCCTTTTATAGATATTTAAGCTGAGGTCGTGTCCGTCCAGTCAACTTAATTCCTAATAATGGTAGCTATAAATAGATACTTAATTCCTAATAATGGTAACTATAAATAGATATTTAATTCCTAATAATGGTAACTATAAATAGATACAAAAAACGGCTTGATTACAGAGAAATGTTGTATACAATAAATGAAACAATTATTGCAAGGTAACAGTACCGCCCATGAACTGCTGGATGACGTTGGACGCATTAACCGCTATCTCCATATACAGGCAATACATGTCCTCGTTAGAGTAGACCAGCGCCACATTCCTTAGAAGCTTCTGGAAGTTCTGTTGTTCTTGGTTATACTGACACAGGGCGTCTGCGTATTCGGAAGTAGTCAGCATACTTCCGATGTTCGTCATTAAACGGGCAAATAGGAAACAGAACCTCTCCTTCACCTCTGCAAGAAAGTAAAGTTAAGTAGGAATTTATATTTTATAAACAAAATAGTATCAATATTTCAATTGGAACTACAGGAATATAAATAGTAAGTACGTAAATATCTACAGTAAAACCTCCTAATACTGCCAGCATGTCCAGAGAACATCTGTTTTATAAAAGGGTCGGCAAAAATTGAGAGAAACGCTGGGGGAAAAAAACCGGATTTTAAAATATATTGGCTGTAAGTGATCGAGGGGAATGCTGTGTAGGTTTCATTTAAATTTAAACATATTTTGTTTTGTATAAGACAAGAACATGCCACTCTTTGAATGTTTGAAAGTGGGTTTATAAAGTCCTCTTATTTAAAATGTACCTTCATATGAAATATGTGAGTAGTGTTCTTACCTGGGCTGTTCTTAACAGTCTCCAATAAGTCGTCAATACAGTTCCTCAGGATCCCCTGTATGTCGTATCGCTGTGTGATGTCGTCCTGCTTCAGAAAATGGCGTCTCATCAATGGCGTAATGGTAGTTTCCATCGCCTCTTCGTCGGTTGGATCATCTACACAACGGACATAAAAGCTGATCATTCAAATTACCAATCAGGCTGGATGTCAATGTATTATCGATATGCTATATTACTGTAATTCTGACAAGTCAACACATTTATGGTGTTAGATTTTGACCGGATTATCGGTATTCGTGCTTCTTGCCATTCCACGTACTACCTCTCGATCAGGGGTAGAGTAATTGTTATTGTGGTCATGACACGACGATTTCAAGAATAACCGATATGTTTTCGGACAAATAACCTACATACAAAGCGGTTAATGTAACGAAATGAAGAAATTCCGATAGTCATATGTTTATCAAATACTTACCGATCATCTCCCTCACGTGACTTAGAGTAAACGTCCCGGGTATGTACCCTATCATGGCCAGTTTGTGTCGCATGGACTCTGGTAAACGTTCCAGGAACGTGCCGTATATAGCATCTGATGGGGAGAACATTTGATACTGATAAAATTGATATGCTCATGGTATAAAACTCTTTAACTTAATTGGAATTACATTTATTTCTTTACAAAAATATGTTTGAACTTAACATCAAGACATTTCATAAAAAATAAAATGATGAAAACCATCTTTGTATCAGTCAAGAACGTGTGAATATGAATTTGAACCATTCCTTGGTATAGCAAAACCGAAAACCATACAATAGCGTCAACGCAAGGACAGAATTGGGTCTAAGTATTATCATAAATAGGCAACAACGGGAACAGAAAAAAAGGGAAAACATTTTACACCAATCAGTCAGAAATGAAAAGGAGTCTAAATGGATAGAATAAACCAGTTCTTTAGTTCGTAATATAACCAGTATATTTAATTAAACATGATTTGTTGACAAAGTAAGTATGTTGTTAAAGTTATTTGAACATGAAAGTAATCTTAACGATATACCAGCTTGATACTCACCTAATCTTTCGTTACGTGTATACATAAACTGACTTAAGGCCTCAAGACGGCAGTTTTGAAGCGCCAGAGACATTTCCGCTACTGTCAGAGAGGAAGCGTCACTTCCGGCTCCTGTCAGCTCCGAAGCAACCATGGCGATGGCAAGAGGTAACCCCTCACACAACACAATAATGGTCTTAAGATGTGGTCCAAAGTCAAGGGACGGGGCATAACGTCGAATTAACGCCTCAGAATCTGTTGGCGAGAGAGGAGGTATCAGAATGTCCATGCATTGCTCTTCGATGTCTTCGAAAACAACTTCCGTTGTCGATGTGATGATGATTTTGACATTCCTGCAGTTGTCAATCAAATGTTTACAAAACTGTTTGAACTCTTCTGCGCTTTCCCTCTCTAGTATATTCTCAGCGTCGTCGAACACTATTATGATGTCTGTATCTCCTCTCCCGGCCACAGTGCTGCATATGGTTTCTGTCCAGATCGTGTCATCTTCCGGTGCTGACAGATTTAGAGCAGAGAATAAGGACAAACAAATCCCTCTTACACCAGACACCGTCCTTACCTTGATCGACACCACCTTCACACAACACTCTTTGCTATCCTCTTTGAATTTCAAAAATTCTTCCACAAATCTCGTCTTCCCAGCTGACCGAATGCCATGAACTTGGAATAACCTTTTATTATTCCAATTTCGTGATAAAAACGTCCACTCTCTGTATCTTCCTATCAGTCGTTCTGAAGCCATTGAGTCTGAAAACGAAGTACATAGTCTACAAAAATAATCCAACAAATCCATATTAAATGTGTTCTGAACATTTATTCCCCACAGATCTCAACGGAAGCGTCCTACAGCTTTGTTTATACAACGAGGTCCTACTCTATTTACCTGTATAACAATACCGCTACTATATAGATAGTAGATATAGGTAGCTATAGATAACAATCTAGTTAAATAACTAGGTGATAAGCTTGTGATAACCAAAACACCTAAACACAAAGAAACAGTCCGTTTGAAAAGAAACATTATCTTTTTATCAACATGTTCCCTATATCATTTGTATGTGATATATTACGTTGTTCCTTCAATGGCTGCAGTTCTACACCAGGTTACATATGAATGTAGCTTCAGACAATCCAATGCTGAACTATAAGTGTTATTTACTTTCCTATTTCGTATTTCTAGTCATTATATCATGTCGTAAGGTGTTTGACGCTCACTATCAGTCTCCGAGTAGGACGTTGTAGCTGGAATGTATTCTTGAATGGTTTACATGAACTACATGAACTATTGTTTTAAGAGTAAAATTGTCTTCTGTAGCTTAACATGGTTACGTCCGATATTAAAACGATGTTATCTCTGTTGGCGTCATTGTACGTGTACTGTTGTTACTAGTCACCGCCTGAACGTGTCTTCTAACTGGTGCTAGGTTCGTTTCGGTTTAATAAGAATAATCCTTTTCAAGCATTATTATCATTTTTATTGGTTATGTTTTTGGTGGTTTTTTTTGTTAATTATTAAAAAGACAAAATGACATACTAACAGAATGTTATATGAAACAATAAGTTTACTGTGGTTCATTTAGCTTCAAAATCCCATCCAGTTGTGACTTTCTATAATACTAGGAAAAAATAAATTTATTTTTTTCCAACAAAGTAACAATTATTGCCAAGTAGGAGTGGGAACTCATCCATATCTGCATATTTTTGCGAAAAAAATTAAACCCAAATTAAAATGAGAAAAGAAGTTTGTTTTGGTTTGTTAGGATTAACAGTTGGAGTACACAATGGGACTTAACACAATGTACTAATCTGAGGAACCCCGCAGATTAACCTGTATTTAGCTTTCACGCAAGACACGCTCTGAAAAAAATGTTGCACCCTATTGGCGAAGTTCTATTTATAACTTGCTTATTCGTATGCTCTGGTATTTTTTAGCTGAATCAATACAATTCTAAAACGTATGTTTAATGCATTGACATATTTTGATTAAATTTGTTTTACCCACAACTATTCACCATTTGGTGAAGCTCTTTGGTCCAGCGTAAAGTATTATGACTAGCATTACACTGATATTGAAACACCGACACTCATATAATGCCACCGTTTGTGTATGAAGTTTTGATGGACAAATCAGCGGACTCCGCTAATGTATATTGATTTATTCATATCTTACATATGAAAAAGTGTTGAGGTTTTAACTTCCGCCGAAAAGTGTTACCTTACCTGTTCCAGATCGCCCACGTCTTTATTTGTGACGGTCATTCGGTGGCACTGTAGCCAGGATGCGAAATTCAAAACGAAAATGGAATTCCCAACAGCCTTCCTTCGTCATGCAAACATGTTGACTGCAGGGAATACATGCTGCGTGTAACTGATGTGGCTGGTTATAACGTACGACTGAGGGAAGGTACACTAAAAATAAAAACACGTCACCATGAGGTAATGCAAAACTGTTTACGACAAGTCATATCAGTATTAAAAACATATCTGTACTACACAAGTATGTATTTATAAACATGATAAACATATTGTAAATCCTGGCGGGAGCGTGGATTAGATTGTAACGTATGACAAGCTTACTTATTTTTCCTCAATACATTACTCCATATATACTGATTATTGGTAATCAGCTGTACTTAACTTAGTGTCCCTCATCTACCTTCAAGCTGACTAATTGATATCACTTTTTTGAAATCCTACATGTATTGGATAGTTAGTAACACATTCGACGCTATTTTTTATTGTTCATGTTGTGATATTAAATAGGATTTTTATAAACTGTAAGAAAATACAAACTGAAAGCATAAAGAATAAAATATACACCATGCAATATATGTTGTATGTTGTATGTTGGGAGAATTTACAGTTCTCTTTTCTTCTTCTTGTTCGTAACAATACATGCATACTGAAATGTCTGTCAAATTGAGCATATACTTACAAAACATTAATATAAAGAGGCGTATAATTATAACTTATTTATAACATTGAAAATCATGGATTAAGTTAATTTCGTACATGTCTAAACATATAATATTCACATTTACAACAGCATACATATTTCATTTATACAAAGTTTGCACTCCACGAAATAGCAAAGAGCATTCTCAATGGGTGTCCTGACTCACAATCTGCACTACAAACAAGGTTTGCTATGAAAATGTCCTAATTAAATGTGTCCGTGTCATCTTTCAGGGAAGCGTTAAAGTGAACTGATGACAGGTCTACTGTCAATGGTGTATATCTCTATACGTACATTAACTACACCACAACGAGTCTGTACTAACCTATGTATGTACTGTTCTAATGTTACAGCTACACCACAGCGAGTCTGTACTAACCTATGTATGTACTGTTCTAATGTTACAGCTACACCACAGCGAGTCTGTACTAACCGATGTATGTACTGTTCTAATGTTACAGCCACTACAGCGTTGTAGTTACTATCCGTTTCGTGTCCCGCCAAAAGTTGTAATACTTCCACTCTGAACGCCTCACTGAACCGTGGTATGTAGACATCAATCTAGAAATCCCATAGAATCACGTGACGAAAACGTGAAATATGATATAAAGATGACAACATCGGATAAACGATGAAATATACTTCACTCTAATAACACTTCAGTAATACTCACACTCTGGAATGTGAGGACCTATAAGACCGCTGTGACGTCAGGTATATATATGTTAAGTAAACGAACATTTACTGTAAACAAGTTACACTTCACTTTTTGACTGACAACTAGTCCTTTCGTCCTACAGGTTATCGGCTGGCTATTCAACAGCTGCCACCTAATGTTGTTAAACCCGAGCACCAGGTACGTTTTGTATGCTCCTATACCTAGTTTATTTTCTTACATTTTACATTTCACCAACTCACCCTCATGTCGCATTAACTTGTAGTTAGAGGAGAGCCCACTCAAGTCCGTACCACTTACTTATACAAACTCGTCACACGATGTCTCCACTTCAGTCAGAGTTCTGAACTCGCAGCAGGCAAAAATGAGGGTATATGGGCGACATAGTTTTGTTATAAACATGCATCATTCTTCGGTAGCGCCTAGAAGCCATCCCCACCAGTCCCACTAAAGTACAATACAGATTTACCAAAACGTTGCTCATCTATCATAACATTGAAAAAATATATTTACATAACAACTGTTAATAGATTATAAAGCCATCTCAAATTGAAAATTAGAAGAAGAAAAACAATTTATTTAAAATTCTATTACCGGCCGCCTAAGAGAGAACATTTGATTTGTTTTGGGGGGGAAATCATAGCTTTACCGTAATTGCCTTTTTAATGTAACGGGTCTTGGTATGATGGTTATGTCAGCCAAAAAACGATATACACATTTGTATTATTTAAAGTCATGGACTTAGCTATTCTGATGAGATTTTTGTCATCCTGACTACTTTCCTGTTTTCTAGATATCTTAAGGTTCAGTTAGCCCGCTAAGTGATGGTATGATCACCAGGAATTCCTACCCAATGATAACTCGTGCTTACAGTCCGCTATTAAATATCGAAGTTGCAATTTCTTAATTACATATGTTGAACTCGAGCTTTCGTTATTCAAATGATATAATTTTGCCTGTAATAGGCATAAACGCTGATGATTCATAAAAATATTTCATAGACGCTACGGGGTGTCTTTCTCTTTCGTAACAAAACGGAATACTACGAAATGGCGCCATATCTAAAATATATATCTATTCCTAGGTTATGCGGAGCTTTATTTCGCTTTTATTTGCTGTTGAGGGGCTTGTCGGCCTCGAATCGTAATGGATGTGCCAAGCCGAAACCGCAAAAATTATAATAGAATGTCTCAATAAAGTATTTTAATAGTATATAAATATTAACTCGAGAGTCGTGTGACCTAGTCAGTACATGGAATGTACAATGTTAACCTTCAATGTTATTAATAAACTTGGTGCGTTATAAACATTTTAAATAGAAAATACCACAATGTTTATAGCATGTCAAGCTAAACCCAGGTATATAAATGAACTTAAGATCAAGTGTCATTTCGTAACTTTCTGTTTGGTAACAAAAGACATTGAAATGTCATATTGCAGCTAAACTATTGTTATTGGGGCATCAGCCTTAACGCCGTATTACTGACTAAACTGGACCCTATCTGTATAATTTTATTGACTAAAGGTCGAATTCAATATATCTTAACCCCAGTGTTAAATTGTTGTCTTTAGATATGACTTCTTTGGTTGAAATGTACGGTGATCATGCCATGTTTTAGAGGGCCAATTGAGCTTTAAACAAAACAACATTGTAATAAGTTTGTTAGCTTTTCTTTGTGATATTTTAAAAAATGCTCCTTGCAGAAGTGGTCATATCGTTCAACTTGAACTAACGGTAACATCAAATTAGCCTGCTGGTTATGTTTGTAGTTTATCACTGTTGTGCCTGAAAGCAGCATTGGTCATGTAGGCAGATTATAAAGATACTATGTTTACAAACAAATATTTCTGTTAAGATTACTAAAAAAAACTATAATGATTTCCGTCTTTGGAAAGGTTAGGAAATCCAATATATTAGATTCTGGAGAGTTTAAGCCATATTGATATCGAAGTAACTGTGGGGGGACAAATCTGTACTGTTCTTTCGTTGGTTAAAGTATCCCAAGCCAGATGTTTCACAATAATTCGATATTTCACCAGAACAGTTGTCATTATAATAGACAAAAGGCAAAGATTTATATATAGGACTATGTGTTACTTATAGTGAAATACTGTTTCCTGCTAGCACAATATGTTTTAATACTAAAGTGACATGTGTACTGAATTCTTTTTTAATTAGCGCAAGCATTCCTTGCATAAAATGTTAATGAGACAGTGGGTTGATTTGGTATGTAATGTATAAAAGCTGTATATGTATTGGACGAGATGGTATAATTAAGTATGTACAGGTATGTGCAAAATGGTGTTGAATACATAGGTAAGTGGTTGTAATGGGAAAAAACCCACTTTGGTATGATTGATTGTACTTACGTGTGTATGTACATATGTACATGTAGGACAGTGTACATTTATGAGAATGTGTGAATGCGTACACATATTTGTATATGTGCTGGTAGGTGGGCACACTTAATTATTTTTATTACACAGGAAATATCTAGTTATGTTATTATTATGTAACCAGTATCTGTGAAGAGTTGGTGTGTACCTTTATTTTTTTAATAATAGTATAATCTGTATTTCACGTTGAAATATTGTCTCATAGGTCAACTTGGCCGGATATTAATTCTATCAATTTTGTTTTAACTTGAACCTTTAAATTGTGAATGGATATGTGACACTTTAATAAATAAATTATTTATGACTTTCATTAGTTTCTTGGCTGCAATGGTAATAAAAAAATAAATAAAAGTGCTTTTCTTTAGATACCTTCCTCTGAAATAATATAGATATGTTAGGGACATTTTGCGGTAATTATGACTGGACTACATTCGTATTCACGCCAGTCGAACTTTGGATAAGAAGAACTGGAAATATGTCAAGAAATATTTAAAGTTTATAACAGGAATACGTGTCTGTAATAGCGAATTGCACTTAGCTGTAACAAGCGTTACGATACACAGCTATTATAATAATCATTATTTTAATAAAATCAATTGGCTTATGTTCTGGGATTCAAAATAACCGTAATTTTGCTGATAATGTTCAATAAATGAAAATCATTTTGATTTAGGTTGATCCAGAACTATACTGATATAATACATTCTACTAAGTCGGGCAATAGGAAGTGATAAAAAGGACGTTACAGTATAAATAAAACCTTACCTGTACATAGCCTTGTGTAGAACTCTCCAGCATGATGAGTAGATTTTTTTTAATTTAAAGTATTCTCATTCGGAAAGAGAGATTTGTGAGCATTTATGATCATCCACAATATTTATTATTCCGTGATATACATTTTCACCTTTTTTGTACATAAAATGTCATTTATGAATTTTCAATCATAATCTCAGCAAATCAAAATAAACACAAATCCGTTTTAAGGTGATTTTTTGCAATTTATATTGTAATTGACACAATCTAAAAAATGATATTTCAAATTGTCCCATGTAAAAAGGAGTTGCTTCCCTTCCATCATAATTTCACCTAAACACCAAGACCGGAACTGAACTATGGACTTATTTGGATTTGTATAGTTAAAGCGTCTGTTCATTTTAATTGGGTTTTTTTCTACCTATGATATTTTAGATTTTTATGGTTTTTTTAGAAATGCCCAGTGCTTTTCTTTTAGAAATGCCACAGGGAAAACATGACACTGCTTTAGACATAACTCTCACATCAATGTATCAACATTACTATCAATCAATCACCTCCTGTTACGTAAAGCACGATTGTATAATTACATTCCCAATTTATTCATATGATCAACGTATATGTACAGCAATCTGTCTAACAATTACGATGGAGTAATATTTACTTACTTTATTTTACGTCTTGCGTAATATGATGAGTTATATAAAGCATTGGTTTAAATAATGAATTGTTTACTGTACACAAATCATTTTTGTTTATGTAATAATGATGGAAGTGATTATATTGACGTTAAACAACCGCCTGTCGTTGAACAGTAAAACTCCGAAAGCTAGACGACTCTACTAAACATTCGCTGTACAGTCAACGATGTCTTTGTATATAAGTTAGCAATTTCGTTTCAAACATATGCAATTTGATAATCAATATTACCAGGAACCGTGGAGACATCAATCCCCACAACACCAGGAACTGAGGGGACATCAATCTCCACAACACCAGGAACTGTGGAGACATCAATCCCCACAACACCAGGAACTGTGGAGACATCAATCCCCACAACACCAGGAACTGAGGGGACATCAATCCTCACAACACCAGAACTGTGGAGACATCAATCAGAACCATATGTGGCACCTGTCATAATGTTTGTCGTCCTATTCGTACACACGCTGACACCTATCCCAGTCAGTATTTGTATTGTGTTTATCGTTCAATATTGTTTTTGAGATTACTTAGTACCACCATACATTAGTTAAATTTACATATATTGTTACATTTGCAATCAGATAGCACAGTTCCATATATTACTACTATATTTCGTTACGATAATCCTTATAATTTGTGTTCCCTTTTTAATTAATAAATGGCAACATATGTTCGGAAAATATCATATATCCAGATTGAGTAAGTGACCACGATTGCTAAACGTTGGGATCATTAAAAACCCAAACTTATGAAATGAATGGTATGAACTACCGAAACATAGAAACTTATTCGTTAAGAATATTTAAAGGTGTTCTCCAATTTGTATAAATGTATATTATATATAGATTGACTACCGCTACAAACGGTGGTCAGGTAGGTGGTATAGAACCAGTTACGTTTAGATTGACGTTATGGTGTCTGTTGTTGATCCTGCCCGGATTAATACAACGTTGACGGCATACCTTCTCTTTGGTCTGGTTATCAACGTACCCTGTTTTATTGAGACATCGACACTGACTTTGGTCTGGTTATCAACGTACCCTGTTTTATTGAGACATAGACACTGACTTTGGCACCAAGTAAGTTCCTCTGAAGAGTGTAGTTTAGCACATTCAGCGAATTCCTAGGGCGCTACTTATGAATATTTGAAGTAAGGTTTTCAACCAATGAGATGGCAGTGACTGTATAATATATAGCAGTATACAATCGGACAAGTATACCTACTAGTATACGATTATATGTGCTCTGTGGTTATGCTTGGGTCTTGTATGTTGGATAGCTCTGTCTGCGCGTTTGTATACGGGTAACTGGTACGGTATGTGTGTATTAATGCTGTTTATGTTGCAGATTGATTGATCGCCTGTATTATGAGGATAAGGTCGATTTACAGCACCAAGTGTCCGTGCATATTTGAATATTTTACATTTCTTTCCGAGACGATATTAACCCTGTAAACGGATATTTGATGTCAGATATTCATTTTTTTAGTTATACGATATTAATAGTTAGAATTATGCCATTATATGTTATTTTTTATAATGGATGGTCGACATATACTAGTATACTGGTAGTTTCTGATAAGATTATGTGAGGATGGATATCTATATATACGTGTATCTCTCACGTAACGTCTAATTCTACACAACATGTAATGGATACACATCTAATAACAACTATAAAGGTTTTGGTTTGTGATATTTATAACATGTTTTAAACTAAATGTACGTTATACCTGCAAATTACTGAGGAATTTTTTAGATGACTTTTATATAATATTTTCAAACATGTATTAATATTGGTGATTATGTCAGGTAGACACGAGTCAAGCAGATGTTTGTAATTAATTTAAGGTTAATTTGATTTGATGATTAGGAGCGAGGACAAATCACTACTTTGTGTCCAATTATGATATGTGCTCTCTATTTTTTTGTTTAACGATCGTTTTTGTGTGGAAAAAATCTATCACGAGGCGACTATTATATATCTGTTGTCTATTAACACATGATATATACATTTTATTTATTTTGTAACGACAATTACCTTATTAGCGATCAGTTAATCTATCTAATTACAGCTAATTGTGTATATTTAACTTCATCTATAGAAAAACCAACAGGTTTTGCTCACGATATGACTAAAAAACTTAATTTTGCCTTTTCAGAAATATATGATAAAAAATAATTATAATTTGATAAATAAAAAGATTTGTTTTTTACCTCCTTTTCGTATTGTAGATGTAATAGCATACATTTCTATTACTAGATATGTGTAAGACAAATATAATTTCATTCTAGAGCAAATATTACGCAGACTTTTATTTGACAAACGCAAAAGTGATTAAATCTAGGCGTACAATTACGTATTCAACATTGTGTTTACGAAAGGAAAACTGAACATTTTAAATTAAACTTTTAGATCATGTGTAAATGTTTTCTGATATTATACATTAAATACAAACAACATCCTGAATTTCTGATTATTGTATTCAATTCGTCTGATATTATACATTAAATTCAAACAAGATCCTGAATATCTTATTATTGTATTTAATTCGTCTGATATTATACATTAAATTCAAACAAGATCCTGAAATATCTGATTATTGTATTCAATTCGTCTGATATTATACACTAAATTCAAACAACATCCTGAATATCTGATTATTGTATTCAATTCATCTGATATTATACATTAAATACAAACAACATCCTGAATTTCTGATTATTGTATTCAATTCGTCAAACGCACATATATTGTGTTTATGGAAAATTATTCGTAAAAGAATACTATAACATACAATTCTGTTGATATTTGTTTAAATCGTATTGTATAGTTTAATGTTGTATATAAATGACAACAGAAACATGTACTATGACAGTGCAGTAATATTAACAGAAACATGTACTAGGACAGTGCAGTAATATTAACAGAAATACGGTGTAGTACTACGATAAACAATTGTTCTACATAAATGTAGTTGTATCCACACAAATGTAAACACAATACGAGTTTCCTCGTTTGTTATAAGAACATTAGTTGGCTATATACTGTGGCAGGAGCTGCATTTAGAATTGTTAGAAATACAAAGGTGCTTAGGATAGAGCAGAGTGATACCAGTACTCTAGACACCAATCCATCTGGAGCCATTGTTCTATTGTCTCAATAAAGTTGTGTCGTTTTGCAACTTTATATCCTCATCTAATAATTAATGTTCATTATCTGGTACTTTAAATGGAGTGCATAATTCATTTTACTGACATCGTCGACCATAATAAACTTGGCAGTTTGATTGTAAATGTCAGCATTTACAAAATTATCAACAATTGAATGGACAATTTAAAAGTATTGTGACAATGAGGGTCAATATTAACTACAGTATGGTAACAATTATTTTACTGACACGTTTAAACTGTGTATCTTGTATCTTTTGTCATATATATTGACTATTTACAATGCTGAAAAATAGTTGCTGCTTGTACCTTGCCAACCACACATGATAAACAAACCTACACAATATTAAACAGAAACCAGAGTCGCGACAGGAATGACAGCCATTGACCATTCTTCGGTGATTGTTATAATGTATGAACAGAAACAGAAATGACTTTTAATATTTGTATAATATAACACAGTAGCGAGGTTATTTAGGCCGGTGTGTAGGTTCTGAAAGGTTATGGTAGACTGTATAGTAGCGTTAAGAAGTAGATAGTGGTATGGGGATTCGACCTGAAATAGTATAGCACTCCTGGTGTTGTTATCCCGATAAATGGTCATGAATTTCACTAATCTCTCAACATTATTAATGAATTTGATTGTTTTAGCTGATTAGATGAAATTCTTCCCTAAAATTACACGACACTTTAAAAAATGGGGAGCATACAATACACACGAACATCTCCACACGCTAAAATCTATTGATATTATACGCAATGATGCGTAGAAATGTATTGACACTATGCATAAAAGCATTCAAAAGGAATATGCAAACATTCTAAAACTATACAATATTGCTTCAATATCAGGAAAGACCGTCGTAAACAAAGCCTACAAGATTCTTCAGAATTGAACAAGTTTTTCAAATTAGTCAAACTCTGTTTGTAGAGACATAGAAATATCAACAACGTCTGGAATATCTGTGAATCTAACTTCATAACATTTCATCAATTATAAGTATAATAAAGATTAGTCTTGGTTGACTAGAATAGTTAAATTCTGAAAAGGAAGTAAATTGGAGGCTGGATATATACAATCCTAACGTTATCATAATTGTATCTGATATTTAACATGCAGTACGTATGATCACACAAAGGAGTATTGTATTAGTATGTATAATCACACAAAGGAGTGTTGTATGAATGAAACAATTACGTATTCAACGTAAATAATACAGTTAATTGGATATCGAGGAAGTAACGGCCAATGCGGAAGTGGGTTTAGCCAATGACGAGACGACAGCTTGACGAGTAGATACGATTCAACATCAGAACTATAACAGACATTGGCCATTGCGACATAATTTAAATACTATCACAGACATAACGATATGACGTCAGAACTATAACAGACATAACGATATGACGTCAGAACTATAACAGGTATTGCGACATAACTTAAGAACTATAGCAGACATAACGATATAACGTTAGAACTAAAACAGACTTTACGATATGACTTTAGAACTATAATAGACATTATGATTTAACATTAAAACTATAATAGACATCATGATATAACGTTATAACTATAACAGACATCATGATATAACGTTATAACTATAATAGAGATCATGATATAACGTTATAACTATAATAGAGATCATGATATAACGTTATAACTATAATAGACAACATGATATAACGTTATAACTATAATAGACATCATGATATAACGTTATAACTATTATAGACATTATGATATACCGTTATAACTATAATAGACATTATGATATAACGTTATAACTATAATAGACAACATGATATAACGTTATAACTATAATAGACATCATGATATAACGTTATAACTATTATAGACATTATGATATACCGTTATAACTATAATAGACATTATGATATAACGTTATAACTATAATAGACAACATGATATAACGTTATAACTATAATAGACATCATGATATAACGTTAT
>JAUMHH010021115.1:19824-45750 GCA_032359455.1 Chlamys rubida | reverse complement strand
CTTGAGAAGTGTTGATCCTATGACAGCTATGCCTTGAGAAGTGTTGATCCTATGACAGCTATGCCTTGAGAAGTGTTGATCCTATGACAGCTATGCCTTGAGAAGTGTTAAAGTATGACGCCTTGAGAAGTGTTAAAGTATGACGCCTCGAAAAGTGTGAGAATAAGACAGCCTTCCCATAGCGAATGAAAAAGTATGACTGTTATTACAAAGGAAGTGCAGAGCTAAAACTGCTCTTCTCAAGATCTTCCAGCAGTATGACCATAATGCCTTTCAAAATGTTGGCGTTTGATAGCTATTACATAGAACGTGTTGGAAAATAGCGACTATTACATAGAACGTGTTGGTGAATAGCGACTATTACATAGAACGTGTTGGAAAATAGCGACTACATGTACATTGTATAACATGAAAAGTGTTGGAGAATAGCGACTATTACATAGAACGTGTTGGTCAATAGCGACTACATGATATGTATAACATGAAAAGTGTTGGAAAATAGCGACTATTACATAGAACGTGTTGGAGAATAGCGACTATTACATAGAACGTGTTGGAGAATAGCGACTATTACATGAAAAGTGATCTAAAATAGCGACTATTACATGAAAAGTGTTGGAGAATAGCGGCTTTTATTATTATTATTATTATTCACATCAAAAGTGTGCGAGTCAGATGACTAGACCATAAGAATTATGGGAGTATGACGACAATTCATTAAGAAGAGTGGGGATATAAATGACGGCTATACTCCGAGAAGTTTGGCAGTGTATAACGGCTAAATATGTACTAGATGCGCCGTTGCATAATATAAAGGTTATTTTCACTAAAGAACGAGTGACCTAAAACTCACATTTGATAATATCTTCAGCCATATTTGTCCTATAAATATTTTGAGTACCATACATTTAATATTTTAATATCTACTAAACGTATATGTCACTGTATTGCTGCTAATTGATAAAGTCACACATCACAGTAGTTGAAGGTCGGACATTCAGTGATAAAGTTCCATACCTGGTGACTTATATAAATCTTTAATATAAATGTTTCTAATTAACGCGTTACAGGCGATTAGAGAATGTCCCAAGGGGGAGTAAATATAGTCTACATATAGATCAAGGTCCTTTCATACCGAGATAACACTCGTATGTTTGCGTCGGTTCCATTTCCGATTTCAGGATTACCTTTTGATGTGAACTACTAGTATCTATAATATATGAATTCCGGTTAAGGGTTTTATTTCCGTCCAATTAATTGTTGATAATATGGAGTATTTATGCAAATTTTAAAGCAAAATAGAAACGATACTGGCAAAATCTTCATCTTTGTCCAATATCTCACTAGCTTTATATGTACATGTATCTGTAAATATATCCAACTATATTTGGTGTTTATGTGAATACAAATGCAAATGTCATTATGCTGAAACAGCCCTTTGATGTACTTACATAATAATTAAAATGGTTTCACACAATGAGAACCAGAGTTAATTTTTTGTATTGATAAATCGTAAAATAATATTTGCTGTGCATTAAGGTATCTTCAGTTTTTGTCCTATTCGGCAAACTGTAAAATGACCTTTGTGATGACAACAAATAATAGCAAAATTCATAGTGGCATGATGCAGCGGTTTGATGTAACGAAAATGGAAACCCATAACAAGTGGCAGTCTTCCGGGACCGGAAATGAAATAAGTTTTTCGGGACTTGTCAGTATACGAACTCTACATTCATCAGAAAAGATGCAAAAGCCTTGTCCGTGATTCTACAGAGAGATGGTTACGTCGTGACAATGGTCGATTCGTGAGGAACGGAGCGCTCCACTGTTTATGTAAATTTACGTTCTGATCCCTGGAGCTAACACTGTCACGAAAAACAACGCTGCAGTATATCGGTTTCCGTTAGCCAACGGTACAAATGTCAGGAGGACAATTATGGCGAGTTTGTCGGGTGATCGGTAGAATCTGCAGCCATAAATTGGTGATCGGGGCGACAAGCTCTGAGTATAGGCAGATGCTTTGTAGATATCATATTCGCCCTTGTGTAAAATTATTAATATATAAGCATATTTTGGCCATTTTTTTCCGGAAATTGATTTTCTTGTTGCTGAGACATTTTGGCTGCAAGTGACATTTATCCAGATAAATAAATTAACGGGAATGATGTTTTACCGATATCACAACTAAATCCTGTGAAGGTTTTTTCATAACGTTTGATAGATTAATGGATCATTCAGACAATATGTTCATTTTTCCCGTGTCATACATGTATCTCCCTTGACTCCATAAATTGCCTTGGTATGGTTTTCTAATCACCATCTATCACATCATAAGCCACATCGAAGGGGTATATTTTTCAATGTTTACCGTTAAGTAGTATGGGTGACATATTGTCAGCAGCGGTAATATATTATCCCCGTGAATGGATAATGGAAATAATAATACGTTGTTACTGAGATCCATTTACATGCATTACACATACCGTTTACTGACTGCCGACGTTTCATTGACGATATCATGTGACGTCTGACTTCACATCCAGGCCTATAGCTAGGTTGATACAGTGTAATTAGTAATAAACATGTGCATATACATGTTAGAAAAAAACGTCTTCATCTAATGTTGAACATAACCTCGCTCTCAATGAGTGCATTCGTCCACACACTTCAATGTGCGGGTATCCTACGTGAAATCAGAGAATGAAGTGTGTTAAAATATATAGTAATACATGTCCATGTGTAACTACATTGTAAGACAATACCTTGATTTTATCTCATTGAAAAAATGAGATCGTCGGCAGTATTACGGTATGCTACATGTAGCGGTATATAAAATCGACATTACGTTTTCTATAAACAGTTTGCTCAATGGCCCTTGTGCAGTCTTTCGGAAAATTATCATTACCTTGTACAAATAGTCATCGCAAAGCTATAATTGGTATTAATGGCAATATTCTTTGATGTAACCTAACGGCAAACAGTGCAGTCATTCAGTATATGTTTGATCATATTGACAACAGGAAGGATAGCAAAAGCAGGACTGAGATACATCGACAGATTTTTATATTAGCAGACATAGTCACACAACATTGTAACGCTGAAACTACAGTGACACTAATTCATCCTACCATCACTTGTCAAAAAAAGGTTTTACAATATAATGAACACGACTTAATTATTCATTTGTGAAAAATAAGTAAAAGACCCTGAAATATGTTAGCGTTAAGCACGTTCGGAAAATAAAACAATATGGATAATAATAGCGCGGTTTCACTATATTCATACTTAAACAATAAGTTTGCCATGTAGGTGTGTATATTGAAAACGGTGATATATCAATGACATGGCACTGATCGATGACTTTAGATTTGCATACAATGTTCAATCGAGATGTAAAATGTTAAACTTGCACTGTCGATTTCCATCAGTATACATGTCACCGGGGTAAGCATGCTTGTAAAAGGTTTTCGACTGTTAACGACTGTCGGGACGGTCATTAGATATAAGTGTGGGCTGCATGACGTTCAGAATTGTATGTTAACAGATGCAAGGGGAATGTGATACAGCAATTTAGCCGTTTTATTCATACATGGTTTTGCCATTTATGAAAGGAGACACGCTGACATGTTATCTCGGATACAGGACAAGAAATATGCTCTATGAATTGTTTATCGTGTACATTGTACACCTACGCGGTGACCACCAACGTACATGTAAGAACTGATATCGGAGCCACCGTATAGAACTGTAAGCATTACATGAAATATTGCATATATCTAGATGCTGATATTGTATGAGCCTATGAGGTAACATTTAATTTCCATATATCCTCACACAGTATTATATAGATGTACCCTGTTATCTAGTAAAATATACATTGTATAAAGACAACAATACAACAGTGGGGAGTGAATACGAATCAAATTGATAAGTAGTTGAGACTTTGATTTGTTCGTATGCAGCAAACAACCCTTGGCTTCTATCTTCTCAAATCATTTTTTTAATACAAATAATACCAAATATCTACAATCTAATTGTTTAGTCAATCAAAATATGCTAGAAAAAGTAATGGATTCCTTTTTCTAAACGATACAATAGTATCACAATATTATCAGTTTTACGTGTTGCATACATTTTATAGCTTGCTTTTGTTCTATTTTGATATGTATAATGCTAGCTTTATAATTAAATCAGTCAGATTGCAATTAAAAACGAACATCGAGTCACTTAATCGTCCGTCATCTTTAAACCTACATGTAATAAAGACGGAAGAGTGGACCGATGGTTTTACAAAGTCTACAAAACTAACTTAAATCCCACATTGCACTGCAGCATTTAATTACAGCAGTAATGAAGTTTTCATAATTTATAGAACAATTTGTAGGTAGTGTGTTTATCTTTTAGCATGTTAGAAATCTAGTTATGCTTTTAAACACTTAAACGTATTTGGAAAGAATTCGTATAGACAAGTGAACATTTTAATCCCGTTCTCTCTTAAAATGTGCTGCTGATAAAAGGGAAAATATATTAATGTATTAATTTCACTTGTTGGTAAGTTACATGCCATATGCTAGATTTCATTAAAGCGATGTCCGCATCAACATCAATTTTTTTCTCTATGTCTATCTCTGCGGGGAGCAAATATCTTAGTTGAATTGTAGACTTTATGAGGGTAAGAGAATGAAGGACATTCCAAATCTATTTTAAACGTTGTTTATTGGCAGTATTTCTTAAAGTACTAATTAAACGAGGTTAAGTGTACTGCTGTGAAGGCATTACTAGGGCGTTCGATTGTTTATCACTTTAGTAAAGGTTTCGCGTCCTCGAAACAGTTACGTTTCTAGTAAAATGGCGTCCGCAGATGTTTAACGACACTAAAATGTCATAACCTGGACACGGTAGCATGACGCTCCCCCTGTTCGCATTACGCGAACAACAGGCTAGGCAAAGAAAGAGATGTTTAGTGGTACATGTATACCTCCAAATAAAATATGTAAGTAAGTCAGAGGAAAAATAGGTCCCAGGTGTTGCAGTAGGGCAGCAGATTTATTTGTTTTCCTCTATGTCCCAATAGCAATGCACTCATAAAAATTCTCGACACTACATGGGGTCTCATACTAGTCATCCTGTCCTATCATGCTATATAAGGGACATGAACCATTTAAAATATCTCAGAACTAAAGTTATTCTTGTTAAAAGGAACCATAACGTCGATTATTTCTCTGTGTATCTATGAAGGTTGATGTTTCTGATGATGCCCATGTGTGTGCTTTGTTTTGTATCACTAATCCAGTTTTTTGCTAGGAGGCCGTGACAGTACTTAGATTTTACCTAGATTTATATGGTGGGTGTCGTCAATGCAGCAGAAGACGCTTACTATTCCGAAATGCATGGGCTTATTATCCTTTTACTTCTTCAACGGCTTCAACATAAATCTTTCCTTTGTTCATGTATTGTCCAATTTTGTCAGATTTTGGTTTGGTTTATTTGTGCTTTACGACCTACCCACAGCTATGGTCATCAAAGGACGTATGATGTTTTGGTTGTGGGGGTAAACCAGAGTAGCCGGAGGAAAACCAGCGACCTGCAGCAAGTACCCAGCGACTACCTCATGTATTGTACAGTGTAATACTAACGGGGGGATATGGCTACTAGAACATGTTTATTGTACAGTACATTGTAACACTTGCAGGCGTATATGGATACTAGAACATGTTTATTGTACAGTACAGTGTAATACTTGTCGGTGTATATGTTAGATACTAGGACGTGTTTATTGTACAGTGTAATACTTGTAGGCGTATATGTTAGATACTAGGAGGTGTTTATTGTACAGTGTAATACTTGTAGGCGTATATGTTAGATACTAGGACGCGTACGTGTTTATTGTACGGTGTAATACATACTTGTATGTGTGTATGTTAAATTAAATGTTAGACATAAGGACCTATTTATCGTACTTGGATTCATTTTTGGCCATTTTGGAATCGATTTACACGCACGGTGTAATATGGAATCCGTCAAATCAGACACAAATTGTTTTCCTTTCTCTTACTTTCAAATAGTCAGACGTTTTGACATAATGCGGACAGAAACGTTTTAAGGAATATTTCAATCTATTCATCTTGTCAATATGTGTCTGATATTCTGGCGTTCTCAATAGTATGTTTTTCTCAGTGCTTTTTTTTTTATTTTTTTTTAAATCTGGGATGTTCCATTGTGTTGTGCCTGTGTCATGAGGGCACTTAATGTAATTGAGGCAAACACATGCTTACAGAACCCGTGTCAGATTTTGTATCACTCTTCCTTGTAAAAGTAATCAGATTGATAATGTTTCTAGCCTCTTACCTTTACCCTTTTGTTGCATCTTTCGAAATGACGACGGCAGTTCGGATTCCATACTGGATCTGGTGGGCGTAAATGCTTTTGAAAAGTCAGCTGAAACGAGAAAAACAGAAGAAAAGGTTTAACATTCAGAAATAAAAGATGAAATTAAGAAATTGTCCAAATACATTTACAGGCTGAAATATACTATTAGGTTTAAAGATTTGTTAAATTGTTGACGATGTTTACCAAGTAAAGTAATCAGTCACTTCATCTTAATGACATTTATTTTTGTTCTAGAGAAAATATGCTACAGGCTGATGATAAATTTGCTCACATCCGTGTTGTAAGGCCCCATTGTGTCTAATTAGGAGTGGTAATTGGTTGACGGTAGTGTCGTTAGGTTCTAATACAGTAATGGCTTCAGCCTTCCTATATCGGAAATGTCAACCGGTACGCTACATATATACATGTACATCCAATGATTTCCCGTGATTACCAATATGGAACCATTATTTTAACCTTGGCATAAACGATGAACATAGTTAATTCTGTTTCCTCTCGCGCTGTAAATATTTTATGAATGTTAAACACTGCACTGTTTACCAAGTTATGATTTATAGTGTTTCCTGTATACAAAGGGGATGGTTGGTGGAGTGAAAACCGCCGTTAGAACTTAAAACACAAACATTCATTAAAGGAGACACCAATCAGTAGGTATTGCACCAACACTGTCCGCGTGAGCATCCTCTAGGCACCATATTATACACAATACCTGACATTTCTCCCGCGGACACAAATCACCATAGACAGATAAAGTATGGCACACGACCCTGGGGGCTTGCCCTCATTGAACTCGTCCGTTTTATCACTTAGAACTGAGTACCAAGTCAAGCTGTCAGTGATCTTTGCCGACCTACCTCTCCCTTATGGACAGCGCATAACGTTTCAAAGACGATCTACTTTCGTCTCGCTAGCTTGCAATTTTTCATCAAAGTATATGTGCCGGTAAAACTCGATAAACTAAATGCCAGTATACAGCTTTTAACAAATTAAATTCCATCTGTCAATATTCCTTTCAAATCTAATCGTATTGCTGAACAATTACTCCGAATGAAAGGTACGTTTTATCTCGGAAAAGGTCCATTACGTACAAGTTTAATCGTCTCTTCCAATGATATTCGAGATCATGCCATAGTGACACGTGCTTAACCTGTCAGTATAACTGACTTGCAGAAAAAAGACTGGAAATAAGCAGTATCTGTTGATGGTCTCCGTATGAAGGGAATCACCGATGCTGGCACTGTTGATATATGGACGTTTATGGTAGAGCGTTTTGATAATTATCTTTTGCACCGGTAAGAAAAACTTCACATTAAGGCCAGTGTTATGCAAATACAGTTTATAAAAAGTAAAAGTAACTAAATATGTTTCGTCCAAGATGTTCAACTTTGCTGACTGGACCATTTAACAAGCAGTGACAGTTTAGCCAATCCAACCCTTGTATGTCTACCGCCGATAAACAGCTACGCTTAGAGTGAAGATCATATTGGAGAAACATCAAGAATCAACTTAATCCTGTTATGTGGCTCTGTCCAATAAATGACTCTTGGGAAACCAAATGATAACAGTGATATTAATACGTTTAGTGTACGTCCCGGCAATACTAAGGATAATAGGACGCGACAAAATGAGAGATGCAGAAGCAATGTTTAACGGTTATACCCAGCCAGCACTGATGAGTTCTGTTCACACGTTGAATTGATCTCTTTGTCTTCGGTTTGTGAAGGTCTTGGTTTGCTATACCCTAAATTTGAATTTTATTTAATGATAAACATTATGTGAAGGAACAAGGTAAAAAATTTAGATAGAGATTTCACAAGATTAGCTCATCATTTTCTCTCGGAATGTGTGTGGTTTTGTGGTAAAGCGTCGCGTACATAGCAACTGTGGAGTGACAAGGACATCGTCTCGGGCAGCGATAAGAAGGGTGCTGTGAATATAGCGAAAATCAGCCAGTTTAATGGTTCCGATCAGTACATGCAAGAAGTGTTTGTTTACGACTAAGTTCCCATGAACGAGCTGCTTGCTTAATCGTTTATTAACGAATTATTGGCACTAACAGTGCATGTTATATATATTGCTCTCGTTAGATATTGCTCACACACTGTTTTAAACGTCCTGCTAATTTTACCTTCACACTTCATTATTCAAATATCAAACACTATTAATGTACACTTTAAGGCACGGTAGTCTAGTAGTAGGCCCTATAACCACGGATAGTAATGTGTGAACCGCTTTGAGACGACCTTCGAACTAGGTTGTGATAAAGCGGTATATAAGAACCTCGAAATATTAGTATTATTATTAGTATTACATGTTCCTGTAGTGAGGTGTACTTTGCAGCGACTATATCAGGGTTGCAACACCAATACCAAAGATGAGTGAAATATGTATACACTTCAGATAAGTAACTGCAAAATATATTTTTTTTTTTTTTTTTTACGAACATTAAATAATGCAGTGATCGTCTTCAATTTATATATAAAGGATTGCTTATGTGAGGAGCTTTGAAAACAAATCTGTACAATATCCTTTTACATTTATACACACGTTGTCTTTATTGTGACGTCATAATGAAAACAATGGAATGACGTCACAATAATGCTTAATATGGCATAGTGGGCTTACGTCATATATATGATCTACTTAATAACTTTGAGAAAAACAATCGTTTTTTTAGGAAGACACTTTCTGAACGAATAAAAGCTGAACGTAAAAATTACGTGATTTATATGATCACCTCGACATGACTGCCATGTGTGAGCAACGTCTTAAATTTCAATTAATAATTAGCGTTGTTTCGTTGACACCTGTTAACAATTTATAGACGTGTCCATCAAGTAAAATATCTAAACTGAAATTTCTCATTAAAACAAGACACTTAAATTTGATGAAGGACCTTACTTGATCATGAGTCATAACGTGATCACAAATATTGGAAACAAAACAAAGAAAAAACAATTAAGTAACAAAATGTATGTTATTTTGCTACCTGCCCTCTTGTTATGCCGAACACATGCATCAGACTGCGGAGATCCTCGGGACAATTGTTTCGTGATTACTCATTGCCAGTAACAATGTATTATTCAACTATAAAGCGATCACAAACTAAACCGGGTTTAAAGAATATCAAACAAAGAACGTGTCGACATTGACCTAATCTCAGTGTCTTTGCCTGTTGTTATTCATTTTCATTTAAAGGGAGAAAAAATCAATTTGTCTCCTCAATGCAACGAATAAACTGCCTCCCCTCACGATTGGGAGCGGTTTATAAAGCCTGCGTGAGCAGGCTAGAGCCGACCAGGGCCATATGTCTGCTCAACAATTTAATTAACTATTGACAAAAACAGAACGCTGCAAAACCTTAATTGGAAATATCGTAATCTACAAAACGGGGTATTGGAGGGGATTTTATGATGCGGATAATTGTACATTGATGCTTCAACTTTCGTTTGATAACAGCATTACAAACTATCTACTCGGCCCTTCTGATGCTCTGCGGGATTTAATTACACGATGCTATGGCTGCTGGAATAGAACCGGAACACGTGAAATTCAATATCATCTGTCAATTCGCACGTGTATTGTAATATACACTGTTTATGCGTATAACAGCATTACGTTTTCCGTTTATATATGATTACAGGAAATATTAAACATGATACTAACATCTTAACAATTAGACTATCAAAATTACAGATTTAACTTTTTTCACATATATATACAACAGGTGCATATGTCCGGAAAGAAGGCGCGCGGAAAATGCTATTCAAGATAATCGCATAAAAAATTAAACGCCGAATTAACCTGTAATAGACATGCCTTCGCACATGTACAATCTGATATTAACCTCATTATTTTTATTTTCGGGCTTCTTTTCATGTTTCCTGTAGTTAATTATACAATGTATATCAATTTCCAGTTATTTGTTAACAACATCATTTAATTGATAAAATGTTAACAAAATCAAACTTGTTCCCCTTACATCTGCTTTTTCATAGCTCTAATATGAAGCTTATTCGATAATCATCATAATGGTATTTTTATGTAACACAATCTTGTTGAAGACTCTCTATGTAACAGCGGTCAGTATTTTTAACCGATATATCAATAGACTATCATGTACAGGCGGTAATCCACAGTCCCGGTTCTACTCCAAGGTGAGGGAAAGCGGCGAGGGTTACATCTACATTTAGTATGCATGGCTACACAATGTTCATGAAACGTTTGTCTTAATTTTATTAAGAATATGAACATCTTCTGACTGGGGGACCATATTTACTTAAGTCTGAAACGTCTTTTGCGGTACAATCTACAGTACATAAATAAATAAGAACGGTGGGGTATGTGTTTTGCATTGCTATTTAGTCTCAAAGATGATAAATTTGATGCTTTGTACAGTGAACTGCGTTTTGGTTCAAAACCAAAATTGTACAAATATGTCAAAAATAGTGCAAATATGTCCGAAATTATAAGAAATTGGATAAATTAGTCTGAAAATGTACAAAAAAAAGAAGCGAAAGTAAATATATGGTTTCAGTTTCGTGTCCTTGAGGGTAAGGGTTATATATTTCCATACATCATGAGACAAATGAAGTAGGTTTTGTTTAAGGACTAACGTCATCGCAACAGCCAAACGTATTTGGTAATAGGTGCCTTTGGAGACACCGCTGTAAAACGTTAGGTAGGAGAACGATAAAATAACACGGAGGTTTAAAGTGTTGCAATATGGGTAGTCGACTTAAGTTTCAAGTTTCCTCAATATTCCAAAAACAGTGGACACATAAAAACCCAATCTTGCACGGGTCCCTTATCAGTCCCCTAATGTTGTAACATGCAGTGGGTACAGGAGGTCTATTATTGCCTCTTACCTACACCCTAGGGATCCAGCAGGACAACCTTGAAACCATTGATATAAACAACGAATAATGAGAGATAAACGTAAAATTACATCATATACACTCAGATATGAAAAGAGCATTACGATTTGAATTTAGTTTCTGATCTACCAGCGTTGCATACGGATCTTTGTAGCCAGATTTGTTTGCGGTGATTCGTTTAGCGCTACAAGTACCTTATCTACAGTATGACTCGGAGTTAATGAAATGGACACCGTGCTATCGTGTGATCGCGACATCTCTATCGACACACGGTTCCAGTCACTCATTGATAAGTAATGCGAACAAGAGCATCGGTCTTTGGGACAAGCTAGAGTAATTATAGCGAGAGTGCTGCCAGTCTAAGTTAATACATGCGTACATCTGATACGTGGCCGAGGGTTAATGCAATGTTCTCTGTACACCAGAAAACCGGTCACAAAGATACTATGTATATTGTGATGATGCTATAAAAGTCTTTCATGTAAATATATCGCTATTGATACATTGTAGATCCAATACACTGATGCAATATCAATGAGATGTCCTGCCTCCGGATAAAAATGGAAAAAAGGGTAAATCGGTAAACACTGAACAGCTGACGATATAGCATAGTCATACAAAGAAGAGAGAGTAAGTAGAAAGTTGGTCTATATAAGCGAAGTGGAAAGTGTCAGTAGCAGTTTTTCTTTAAGAACAAAGTAAAACGTATAAGTAACAGTTTGGTCTATATAAGCAAAGATGAAATTGTAAGTAGCGTTTTGGTTAATATAAGCAAAGTAGGAATTGTAAGTAGCAGTTTGGTCTATATAGTGCACATGTATTATACAGGTTGCAGGATGAGTAATAGTTATAGACGTACCCATAACTGTATGCTCTGCATATGCATTATAATGATTGTATAGAAGGCGGAAGTATAGATGCCGTATTAAAGACAGTGGTGATTTTAGAAGGCGTACGCATGTAAAGAAGGCGTACATACAAGTATCATTTAGATCTATATATTGTGTGAAGCGTACACGTTGATTTGACAATCATACATCTATACAGTAAAACGGCTAATTGCAGAATTAGAAGTAAATGAGATTGGAGAAAATGAGGCAATCGCGTAAAATAATGCTGCTCTACCGATCACAAATGAGTGCGCACATCAATATTCGTCTGGTACAGATTCCGCCGTTTTATAGGTAGATGTCGTATACAGAGCTATCAATCGATGCCAAATTCAGCGTTAACTATCGAGAAACACAAATGAGGAAATACGTAGAAATTTCAAACTCATCAATTCCTCGATGTCAGGATATTCGCATTAGGTCTGGCGAGTTCGTTATATTCCGCTTGGCTGCCAAAGGTCAATTAAACATGAATGCACACATTGACGAATCTCCCGTTCTCTGTTTGTCTCCGAGAAAGCGAACCTCTCGGTGTCTCATGGGGAAAAGCGCGGGTCAGAGACTTAGCCACTGTATGTGGTGGTGCGTTATGATAGAACTCAATAAGAGTGGGAACGGTAAAAAATACCACACTGAATAATTCCCAGGGGGGCATATTTCGGACATCGACAGAACAAATACTTTCTTGCGCGTTGTTAATGTAAGATACGCAAGGTACATTTTTCCGATTTGTTCGTTGAAATATGATTAAAAGCCATGAGGGTTCCCCGTGGCTCCCACGTGTGGCCCTGGTAATCAAACTTATATGTGTTGTACGGAGGTTATTTCCAACACTGAACTCGCGTGATCCTTATAACATATATCAGTAACCATCACTAGTATCTGTATTCTCTATTGGTAAGGTATGCTGGATAAAAAGGGTAATTTACACAACACATGATAGATTAGGATAACTGAGAACATTTCTTATCGGGCGTGCCGTCTCCGGGGGTACAGAGGTCCCGTACACGAGGCCTGTTATAAATGAGGGTGTATAATTAACTGTGAGGATAGGGAGTAGAGATATAGGGGTGTGGGTCAACCAGAAACAATTAGGAATCACCACTCCTGTCTGTAATCTCCACGCATTGTCCAACAATAAAAGCAATAAAAAGAAGCCCGCATCCTTGTCAATGGGTAAGATGTACCGCTTCTATAATGAAAGCACTGCACTAACAAATTATGGAAGTTAAGATCAGTACATATAGCTGCAATGTTAGGAAGTGTGCGCAAAGCTACAGTTATATGAAATAGAAATGTCTTTCCTAGTAGGTACTTACATACTTACAGTAGTTTATACTAAACAACGTAGTTATTCTACTAAGTACTGCTTTCAATTTCAATATTAAACATTACAGTGAAACATTCCTCAATCGAGTTCTGGGCTTTCTGATCAAGTAATATACAGGTACAGTGCAACTTAATAAATGAATCCATGGAATGCAGCTAGTCTTGTAACCCAGCGAGTAATCCCAGAGATTTTAAGTACAAATATAGTGGGTGCAATACAAACTTTTTATTTCCATAATAGGTTTATCTATAAAATGTGGTAACAGTTTTTGTTCTACTACTTTTACTTTTGATCAACACATGTTTCTGTATTTCTATTTAGTCTATTGCATCTTTACATTCTTATTCTGTTTGTAGACATTTAGTTGACATTATCTGACAAATAAATTTCTATACGCTTGGGTAAATAACGTTCTCCATCTTTCAACTCATTTCACTTTTTAGGATCAGAAGCCTCCGGGAAATTTTGCATTTAGAAAAACACTGTTCTTTTGAGAAAGGAATGTTGGAAATATTGTCGAACGGACTTCCTGTGTACACACTCCACGTTACAAGCACCTGCTCCTAATACATCAATTAGCCAACCACGCTTCCATACATCAATTGACAGTCACCCTACATCGGTCACTGAGCTGAGGGGAACTCGCTCTGCTCATTATTCACAACTTCACGTACAGTAATGTTACTGCTGACATTACAAGTTAAAGTGACAAATGTGCATTTTTTGTAAAAAAAAAAAAATACTTCTATTTATAAATTCGTTTTCATTCCTTGCATTTTTTTCTGTTTAAAAATATCTATATATTGCCTATCTATTTTGAGAGCTCTAATATATATAGAGGGTATTCCAGTGGCGTAATAGATACATGTAGCGCACTCGCCTTCTACAAATGACGACCGGGATTCTTCCCGACCCGACGCGAAATGGTATTGTGTCAACTGCCCGAACATTTGGATTTTCTCCAGGTACTCCGGTTTCCTTTCACATTAAGACTCGTGTGATCTCCATCCAGACCAACACGAGTGATTATTATAAGATGATAAACTTATTTCATAATTGTTGTGAAATAAATAAAGTTTATATTTATGTATATGGAGTGTTAACTTTTAAATGAATACATACCGAGATTATAGTAATCGAGTAATTAAAATGTCAGTTTCCATTTCCACTGCGTTATCTCCCTTGTTTACCCAAACCGTTTGCTGTAACACACTCGTGTGTTTACTCAAATTAAAACTGACTGAAGGTACATAACTGTTTATCAAATTAACATCGCCATGTTTTAGATGTTATCATTAGAGCCGGATCCAGATGACGAATTACTCTGTAAGTTACATGCATGGACGAACTTCCTGATGGCCTAACAAGAAGGCAAGCCACGTGGTTCACGTCATTTTCCAATCGAGTATATTCTACCTAATGTTCCATCCACTGATGGATCACCTCCCTCCATCTAACCAAAACCTCCATCCCCACCCCCTCACAACCCCCTACCATTACCTCCAATCCACCATCGCTTCATTTTGATAGAATTGTAGCATTTCGATATAACCGCTTTCAACACAAGGTTAATTAATATAAACGCACGCGCCACCTACGGGTCTATTTTCTGTACACAGTTCCCCCCTCGGCTCTCATTCCCGACCCTCTTCTGCTTCATTAACAGGGTTTCTGTCACATGAACAGCGAACCATGAAATACACATCACTCTCGGGGAACCTCTCCACCTCTGCGTTACGCCACAAACAAACAAATCAACACCTTCACCAGATTACTTGTCAGTATATACTTCGAATTTCTCTAGATTTTAGATACATTGGTAATGAAATTAAGACAAATCACTGTGTCAGTGCACTTTTTATGATAGTTTTATTTTTGTGATTAACATCAGATTGCATTTCTTCTGAAGTGTTTCTACATGTAGTCATGTATTGAAGAAGATTATTGAAATTTTCTTTTGCGCCTACAATTTACAACCAAACTTTGTCCATTTTAAAAACATGGCATGACTAAAGCGTATTTTCTGCGATACAGTTCAATTTATTTATTGTGTTAAACCAAGATCAGTTGTACATAAAGATAGCGCTGTACATTTAGTGTATATACCTTAACACAGTATCCGTAATGGGAAGAGCACTCACCAAGACGGCCAGGGTTTGATTCCACGATCAGACGTAAACAGGTATTGGGGTACACCTGTCCGACCATGTGACATTGATCCAGGTACTCAAGTATCTTTCCACATTAAAACCCCACGAGCCGCGCTTCTACCCGGGCTAACGAAAGTGATTTGTATCAGTTAAAAAACGTTGTTGGACAATTGTTGTAAAATAAATAAAGTTTAAATATACACCTGAAGCGTCAAAGTTTATATTTTTCATAAAAAATATTATTCCTTAACATGCAATATTAAAATGTAGTGCATTGTACATGTACAATGAAAAAAATTGCCTCTGATTGGAAAAATCTGTCATCCAATAAGTGCAAAATGTTGTCATACATGTTTAGAAAATTAAATCTACGTTTTTTTCTTCAATATTAGGTATAAAAGAGTATTGTAGTTATTGTAACAGCGACTTTAAGAGAGTCCCCGAACCTACTTCTGCAAACTGAAATTGTACATGTATAATCCATCCTAAGCCATAACTGACGCTTTAATTCCCGAAATTGAAAATTATAATGTTTGATTTGTAGTTTATCACGTATTATGATAGTTCTACTGAGGGCTGTAACCATACGGCCTGATATACAGTACCTCCTACTTAGTCGTTAATGTCTCAACCAATCAGAAATAACTGTGTTTAAGTTATATCATCTAAAGTATATATACTACATATCATTCTCCTCTGAAGAAAGCACAAAGTCAGCCTAAAGCACTCGACTTATAATTGTTATTGTATCAACCAAACAGAGGGAACCTTGGCCATCTTGGATGTCCGATGAAAAATAATTAATTACTCGCCAATCAATAATCACGGAAAGACCAAGAAAAGAACAGTGTGTTTCAAAAACTGTTTGTGTGATATAATCAACGTTGTTCAATGTATAAAAAGCACTTGCAAAACTTACTTCATAATTAGCTAACTAAGGAAGCATATATTTAAAAAAAAGTTTGGTAAAGGAGACAGGCTACCTGTAAGAAATTCAATATTTGCTCGCACTTTTTGGCCATTTCGTCTATTTAGAACTAATTAGTGGTACTACGATTAAAAATACAATGTTCAAGTGTTTCAATACAGACTTTGACAAAGGGACTAGTCAGTCTTGAAAAGATGCGACGCGTTTAATATATGAACATTATGTATAAAGCGTTGATCTTACTGTACTTGTTTTCAAATTGATGAATCTTATCGGAGAAGGATTTCAAAACAAATATAGAAATACAGCTAAACGTATCTATGTAACCCTACATACAGAAGCAAATAAAAATAAAGCGCTCAAAAGTGATTAAGTTATCATGGTTGATCATCTTTACTTCTTATTTTCTGCACAATCATCATGTATAGAATACAAGATCACTCCGTCCCACGCACACATAGCTATGTTCCAATATCAGACTATAAATTGTATGCGCCTACAAGTGTTCTCTGTGTAGGTGGAGATTAAAAATTAACTACTTGTGAACGTTCCTGAAGCATCAATACTTAATCATGTAAATCCGTGTAACGCACTACAACATAATACAACTTGACACCATTGACTGTCATTCGTACATGACCATATAATACAAGTGTTGGCAATACAAAAAACTCATTCTGTACTCTAGAATACAAGTGTTTCGATCTCGTGTTTAAAAAACAAAACATTTAGTGATTTCTTTATCATGATTGTTCATCTTTACTTCTTATTTTCTGAACAATTATCATGTATAGAATACAAGATCACTCCGTCCCACGCACAAATAGCTACATTATGTATGTTCCAATATCATACTATAAATTGTATGCGCCTACAAGTGTTCTCTGTGTAGGTGGAGATTAAAAATTAACTACTTGTGAATGTTCCTGAAGCATCAATACTTAATCATGTAAATCCGTGTAACGCACTGCAACATAATAAAACTTGACACCAGTGACTGCCATTCGTACATGACCATATAATACAAGTGTTGACAATACAAAAAAAGTCATTCTGTACTCTAAGTGTTTCGATCTCGTGTTTAAAAAACGTGATTTCTTCCTTTTATAAATATATCATGTCAACATAGAACTTGCATGTTTGTGGTATAATAACAAAGCGACTTGTAATTAAACTGCGAGCTTTTCACGATAAGATGGAGTATTGCTTCATCTGGAAGGACAACACGCATTCCTGTGAGGTTCCGCGCCATTACCCGATATCTCCAAACCCAATAAATATCACTCCCGCAACCACGTGACAAAGTCGACTGTGGTGACAAGTACAGGCTATAAAACACGAACGTCATTACACCTGGCCCAATACACACTCTACCATTTAAGGCCTAAATTTTCATTTTCAAAAGTCAATTAATTTATCTGTTGGATTTCGAATGCTCATTTGGAAGCGCGAGTGCTGTCTGGTACGACACACTTTCCATCATCTGCCATGCTGGTGACGGGTACAGGTCGTTAAACCTGAGGCGTTCATTACTCGTACTCATGTTTTATATTAATAATAATCAATAAAATATTGCAATACAACAAATGTAATCACTTCAGGCAACATGTACCAGGAATAGTTAAGATTTATATAATGTGGGGGATTTACAATCAATTCCCAGTGTTTACAATGAACGGCTGACGAGGGTTCGTCTGTTATTGGTTCGTGATGTGTGTGGCGTGTTATAATGCATTAAAACTAACAGAAGGTTAAACAATCTCATCAGCCGGAGAAAGCCAAAAAAGGCCTTTCCCCAGATCCATATATTATGTACCGAGTTCATAATTCCAATGCATAACCAACTTGGCTAGTGTCTGGTCTGCTATATATGGTTCTCGGTGAATATCATAATACTGTATTATCTGGTCCTCTAGAGTACATATGATTGTGAAGCCAACCTGTGACGTGACTGTCTCTCCGTACACGCTCCTACATTAGGCATCTCCCCCTATCTCCCTCAAAGGTACAGCTCGTCTTCCTTCCTCTTGTCTTTTTACCACCCCTACTAAATCATCCATCATTTCTTTATCAACGTTCTAGCTCTCTCTTGCCTGTCGTTAATTTTCTCACCTCACCCTCTGGTCCCGCGACCGTCATTACGCCTATTTCTGTACTTTCCCATATTGCCCGAGTACTGCTCTATGCATACGGGTTTAGAGAACATCACGACGAATCTATTCCAGAAGCAGCGTTGGAAAGGAGAACTATTACGAAGTGTTATAAATGGGAAGCTGGCTTCCACAAACATGATTATACATATTTTATAACAATAAACACGAGTACGACTGGTAGATATTGCTGTTATTTCCGAGGAAACCACATCACACACGGGGATAGCGATACAAACATAGGCCAAATTATTTCCAAAGTGCATGTATCTCTAACTTGTCCTCTGGAATATTTACAATAATGGGACTGGCTACGTTGTACAAATCGTGAAATGTTACGAGTTTTATGAACAAAACATTAACGTTATATGGGACTGATCTTCTATAGGACATTATTAAAACCTATATATAGTACATGTACTGTACTAGAGCATCATATGACATCAATTGTATCTACATGTATAACGCCATGTAGACAATTGTACATATAACAGTCTGCCCTAGCTGTGCCAGACGTATTGATATGTAGAGCTACGTTACGATAAGAGGTTTTTTGCCAATGCTTGTAGTAGGAAAGAACCATTATATGTGACAAAACATTTTCTTTGATCGCGACCGAAAATGTGAGAATGTAATTGGATGGTTGACGTTTCAGATAAAACCTGTGATTCATGAAGGTAATCCGATTGTCCAGGCATCAAAACTATTAAACTATACCAGAAATGCTCCAAATTTATATCGTCGCTGATCAAAGGCTAATCTGAAATCAATTAGTCCATGGAATAATGGATCATTACATTTAATAGACTCTGTGACATTCTCCAGATACGTATACATTGTTTCTAATTCAGAACGGTACAGATGCACACCGCTACATTTACTAAAATAGCCAGCAAAACGTTCTTTTTATGTCGATTAACGAACAAACGGAAATAAGATACGACCCGCCATCTGGTGTCCGGCCCGACTACTTGGTGACAGAAGGGAAATGAATGTTCATTCTTGATGTGTTTTATCGCAGCAATTTCTACGAGACACGTAGAAACTCTGCGTCTTGAGAGTTGAAGTGTCGCGACTTAAATGCCCGTTGTGGAGATTTTATTACGAAAAGCCACTGAATCGTTGCTAGATTTTGTATTTGTCATTGATGCCACTCTTTGGCGTTCGGTGAACATACTTGTATTGATGAGTCTGTTTATAGTTCTAGTATTGTTTTGGTAGCGATGAATGACTTCTCAGCTTCAAGAGTAAGAGTTTTGGATATTAACGTAATAACAAGAAATCAGATTTTTTAGAAAAGGAAACATAAATGCGAGGAAAACAATTCCATTTCAATTGCTGAATTAACTGAAGGTTACTGGCTGATGAATTATGCCCTGTTGTGGCGCTTCAACAAAATTGTGCAGTCCTTGTTATCAAGATTTTGCCACCACAAGGGCTTTCGGCAAAACGTCACATCGATATATAAGATATCGAACTCAAAATGAGATGACTCACGACCTTGGCTAACTGAAATGATTGTTATGGTTGTGAAGAGGGTTGAACCGGGTCTTGGTAATAATGACATTCAAAACAAAATAGCAGTTCCAAGGGGATAATTAGCATTTCGAACATCAATAATTAGTTGCACCTCATTTACGTTGTCATGGTTACTGCGCAATTCATCATATCTTCATCTTTTTTAATTAAGAAAAACTGTGATCAGTTCCCGTGACGTCCTTGTTTTTAACAGAAAATTCCTACTTGAATAAATTAATAATGATATTCACGCCTAATTGATTTAATCGCCTCTAGCAATCAATGTATAAAACATCATTGGTAACGTCATTTAAACCTGATATGCTTCGATGGTGGTGTACTATTGTCGCGAATCCTACGATCTAACGATGGTATCTACCTTTCGCTTCTATTGTCACCTATACTATTTTTATATACATAGGACAGACATGTGATGTGGGTACCTGGTACACGTAATAGATATGTCTTTATAGTCAGAGTCGTCTAGTGTGGACATGGTGCGTCAGATACAGTAGAAATTCAACACAATTTTTCTGCAGATTAATTGCTAACAAGTAGGATTTTTACACGAGTTTTTCATTCATATGAACGTTATCAATTTAACGTATGTTTCCCGACTATGCTACATATAAAATGGACTGCGAATTTGATATCCTTTTTATCACATAAGCAATAGTTCAAATACTACGGAGTCATACATGTATACATTGTATATTAATATTGCCTACATTGTTAGGATATATATTATAAAATGGATGTCTATAGCGTCGGGTCAGTATCATTTAATAAAGTCATCATAGATCGTGATAAATGTGTTCATTTTGGATTGAAACACATCTTTAACGCCCGTGATGGTATGCTTCACAATTCCGTTCAAACATATTCCATGATGCGCGGTACCTAACATATTGGAACATACATGTTAACGGATTCGTACTGCATTTCATTGTGGATACTAAAAGCATGCCTGTCAATCCTTATACTGACATATGTACGTTCAAATATAAAAACATTTTACCAATAGACGGGACAGCCATTTTTTCCATTTTTTTTGCGGGGGCCAGTTAATGTTTTACCTATATGGTTCCAGTTTCGTCCGGCGACAAACGTCTATCAGAAAGTATTATGGAATTTTCCGTCATAACTTGAAGAAAATACTCGAAACGATTCCGGTTGGAAATTTATCCTAAAAAGATTTTGCTTTCATTCCATTATAATAACATTTAACTTAGGAGGTTTATCTACGGACTGTACGACAAAAATATATATATCCTATTAAAAGATTATAATTATGTTCATTAAATAACACGGAAATTACGTGATCTTAAATAAGAAAATACAATTAATTGCGGAAAGATTAGTGCTGACTCATGTGCCATTTGGAGAGGTTAGACGCCACCCTAATGAGGATAATACAATAGTCCGATCTATAATCCGGATAACCCGACCTCAGCAGACAGGCTGCCAAAGTTAAAGCTTAGCTGCGTTATCTTAACTCTCATATGATAAACTGGAAATGTCGAACAACTAACTTAATATTCGATATGAGTTCGTCATATTTATTAAGTTTAATATTCAAAATGTTAGTATTTATTTTCTTGTTTCGCTTTGTATTCTTTTAATAGGTTTATGCTCCCAAAGATCTTTATGATAAAATGACAAGGCCTTTGTATCCAGTGTGTACTTTCTCCCGAGTTGGAAGGGAGAGGAAACACCCTGCAATTATGTCGAATTGTCCATGTCAATTGGCTGATGTGACACGATCCTCTGGATCTTAATGCATCCCATCATTACCCGTTACACAATTATAACTGTGCCTGGCCCACTGTTGATGCAATCCTGTAGCTGAACAATGCACGGCCCCGTGCCGCCAGTAGCAGCAGAATGCCGCCTGTCTCCAGATTACGGCTAATTCTATCCGCAGTATTGTATTAAACAACGAGTATTATTTGATAATGCTCAAAAGCGATCGGAAATCATCAACATCGTATGCCATATTTTGTCGGTTTTACATGCCTTGTTGTTACCTTATATGAGAATCCGGCGTGGCGTGTGATGCTATTGTATATCCACCGCGCCTGTGAGTGGACTTCCATGTTAGTCACGCAGCCATTTAAATACAATACAGAGATGATCATTTCCAGTGATTTACACTAATCTTACGGCAAAACAGCATTCCAGCAATGTCGGCAAAATCTCATTTGTGTCCCATTGGAGAGCCCTTTTTCACAATTCCATTATATCTTTAACAGCCATTGAAGATAAAGTTTCAACAAAATTTCTGCTTCTTGCATTTGAACAATGGATGAAATGTACTTTTGTTCCTTTACCGGGCCCTGTTGCGCATGCAGTGCGTATAGCTTGCTTTCGTGTGGTGTAGCGATGCATGGGTATATAATATCAACGTCACGACCAACTTCAATACAAACTTCATATGAACTGAATTCATGTATCGATCGTGAAGTAAAGGAAGTCAACATAACAAATAGTACAGGAACAATGCCGATCTTATGTATCAAAGTAAATGACACATAATGTATCATATATCGTATATATACATTCTTGAATCTGATAATATATATATATACATTTATAAATGATATTATTATAGCAGATTATCTATAGCTTGTCACAGAAAGAGGCCAACAGATTAACATCTTCATCTCTGCTACTTTCTTCTTTTCCTTCTTGTGGGGAAACGGTAGTTATTTTCATATTAGATTTGTCGTATACGGGTGGTGTAATTCTGTACGATCAAATTATCTGAATGAGTTGCCTATAGTCAAATTACCTATAACGGCAACCTAAACCTAAGACGCCATACTATTTATAGCAGAATTTATTTAGTGTTATCGTCATAATCTACACAATACGCACGCGTCATTCCTCCCAAAATTGAGTGTCAGGTCATGTAAAATCAATACTCCCCGTAACGCATAACACATGTTCGTGTACTTGTACATAAAAGGATTTGTCATATGGTAATAAAAAAATCACATTTATCAAAGTAATATTGATTAATATTACACCGGGTCCCGTTCAGGTTTCTCCAAAAATGACAGTTGGCTCTATCCTACGCCAGGACGATAACAGTGATTAGCGTCGTGTCCCAGGCAGTGTACTGCCGTCGGCTATACAACTCTCTCGATTTCGAGATTTTATCTCAAAACACTCATCTGCGCACAAAATGTCAAGTATTCCGTGTGATGTAGAAATACAGTGTACACGCAATAATCTCGGTTTTATAAAAAAAATGTCAGATTTTCTTTCTTTATTTATTCATTTTTCGTTTTGTTATTATATATAAACTGTTAAATTTATTGTCTTCAAAACATGAAGTACAATGCGGAATGTATACACACTGACAAATAGCTGTATACAAATCACATATGTACTTATTGCAATGTTATATTAAATTACGTTACAGCTGCGTTCCTGGCTGTATCCTACATTTATTGTATCTTGTGATTTGAACTTTAATCATTACCTATATAATACATGTAGCACTATGAACGCGATTTGATAAGCCACATTTTGACGCTTTTCCCCCTGCCGTGAATACTAGCCGTTAGACCATCGTTATAGAGTAGCATAAATTTATTGAAGATAGGCTGTTCTAGGAATATCGTTTGCACATGTATACAATGTACGATAAAAACAAACTAATATCGTAGTTACCATAGAATATAATTTGATCACTAATAGCTTTTAATTTATCGTTAATATACGTATTGAACAGGGGTTTTGAAACAATCACTGTATCATTTAATAAATAATATACTGACATAATGTGTGTGGCGGCATGTTGGCACACATATGAGGTCATTCTGGAAAGTCTGTAAGGTCACACTGACATACAAAAATACCTGTAAGGTCATTCTGGTATACGGGTAAGGTCGACATATTAGTACATACTGGCACATCTGTAACTGCATACGACATACACATATATGTAAGGTCAAACTAAATTTTTGTAAGGTCAAACTGGTATATATGTGTAAGGTCATACGAGTAAATCTGTAAGATCAAACTTACATACGTATAAGGTCATACTGGTAACTCTGTCAGATCAAACGGACATACGCGTAAGGTCATACTGTTAACTCTGTAAGATCAAACTGACATACGTGTAAGGTCATACTGGTAAATCTGTAAGGTCAATCAAACTTACATACGCGTAAGGTCATACTGGAAAATCTGTAAGATCAAACTGACATACGCGTAAGGTCATACTAGTAAATCTGTAAGGTCAAACTGACATACGTGTAAGGTCATACTAGTAAATCTGTAAGGTCAAACTTACATACGTGTAAGGTCATACTGGTAAATCTGTAAGATCAAACTGACATACGTGTAAGGTCATACTGGTAAATCTGTAAGGTCAAACTGACATACGCGTAAGGTCATACTGGTAAATCTGTAAGGTCAAACTGACATACGCGTAAGGTCATACTGGTAAATCTGTAAGATCAAACTGACATACGTGTAAGGTCATACTGGTAAATCTGTAAGATCAAACTGACATACGTGTAAGGTCATATTAGTAAATCTGTAAGATTAAACTGACATACGTGTAAGGTCATACTAGTAAATATGTAAGATCAAACTTACATACGCGTAAGGTCATACTAGTAAATATGTAAGATCAAACTGACATACGTGTAAGGTCATACTAGTAAATATGTAAGATCAAACTGATATACGCGTAAGGTCATACTGCTGTTTTTGTAATGTCACACTAACGTACATTTATATTGAAGGGTTTTACAGCCATACATTACTGCCATACTGAACTCAAGCGAGAGTAGATCAAAAGCCGCTTACCAGTATACGAAATAGGAACTGATATGCCCACACCTGGACCATAATCTTGTAATCTATGCAAAGGGACTGGATCAATAGTCAAATGATAGTGTTTCGAGGTACATTTACATGTACTGTATCCATCTCAACGCAATTAATTCATACGGTTGTGAAAATAACACAGGACAGATCTAGATTTGAAAGTCCCACTGAGGCAGTGACATCCAGATCAGTGATTTTATATGGCCTGTAAACCAGTCACAGGACCCTGAAGGAGACAATCTCATGCGCGTCCTTCGGGCACCATATAATGTAAATCCGTTCTCTACGAGCGTCTGCTATAATCTTGTTCCTTACAAGCAGCGTCAGGGTAGACAGGAGAGCGTTACAGCACTGCATTACCTTCAGTAGATTCGTTTTACTATACATATAAAGATTAACTTGAGTAAAAAATGATGTTGACGTGTACAAATTATATAGATGTATGGCGTGCTTTTGTAACTTTAAAATGCACCGAGGGTGTTTGCACGTGCAAACCTCTGTTCTAAACATAGATACGTGCGGTATTGTGGCATTGGTTGCAATATGGCCATTATTCAGCGACTCTTGTTTATGTGATCCGTTGTCGTTTATCAAACACCATACATTGTATGTGCGATATTTAGGTGGTAACGTTATTCGGTAGAAAGCATGCATCCTATCCATAAACAACATCTTCTAACAGACCCAGACTTTTGTCCACATCTTTTACCGAGTTGTGTAACCTAAACTCTTGAACACATACAGGTATGTAGGCTTGTGTAGGCAACTCTAGAACACATACAGGTATGTAGGCTTGTGTAGGCAACTCTAGAACACATACAGGTATGTAGGCTTGTGTAGGCAACTCT
>JAUMHH010021115.1:0-19724 GCA_032359455.1 Chlamys rubida | reverse complement strand
AGAACACATACAGGTATGTAGGTTTGTGTAGGAAACTCTAGAACACATATAGGTATGTAGGCTTGTGTAGGCAACTCTAGAACACATACAGGTATGTAGGCTTGTGTAACCTTAGAAACGGCAGCTTTAGAACACATACACGTACATAATATCGTGTAACCTTACACTAGAGGCGGCAACAGTAGTAGTTTAAGTTGTTTTTATTCAAAACCGAAGAAAATTCTCATTAGAGATTGAAGTAGGATTAGCTCGACTTGAACCTAAAAGACCTGTCTTTTGTGTAAAAATGTCATATAGTCAAGCATTCATACAATTTCTTTGCCCATGCGCACTGGCTAATTGGGGTTTATTTCTATCGATTACGTCGTGTAGAAACGGTGTCGAATTAGTCATTAAGAAGCACGCTGATTAAACAATGAGGCGTCGAACCTTGACCTCATATCAATAGATCGGTATTAGGGGGTGGTCATGACAGGTGTTGGCCACTTCATCTGGATGAAACAATTATTCGTTATTAGATTTTGCTCGGCCAAACGCCTTTGGCACTCCCGTGTATCTTGTGGACGACGGATGGTTTACATATATAATTCATGCTGGTGACTAAGCGTCACGGCTACCCTGATCATGACAGTCATGGATGGATGCATACATGCATGTGCTTTTGCCATATAAGGATTAAGGACATATGGGCAAGGATGCAATACGTCATCTTCGGAGAGCGATTGGGGGACATTGCACAAAGAAAAAAATGACAAAGAAAGATGATTCATCAGATTCTTTTTCAACAGATCGATCAAACAGGGTTATATAAAGTATGAGAAGAGAACTTGCCGATATCCTTATAGGGAGGTCAATCAAGGGATGATAATACCTAATAGGCTTTCTTTTGCACGCTGACAACAAAGACACATGGATGATTAATGCATGCTAGTCATAATACTCATCATATCCACAGCAACTAGCTTTGTCCGAAAAAATAATCGTTACGGGTTTTACCAAATGACATGGTTGTTGCATTTACGTTACCCAGGATAACGTTTACAACGTAGGTATATAATTTATATGCTTTACCTTAATATCGTAATATTATTTATTTACAAAAAAAAAATACCACGGACTTTTACATGTATAACTGAAACTGACAGATCCTGTTAATCATACTTCTGTTTTAAAAAAGAACCATAATTTACTAAATGTAGTATAGTATTTGTAAAGATGTCATCTTGAAATTCTGTAAAACTTCATTTTGTATACGAAAAGAATTTCATATAAGTTGTATAACTAATGCTTAATCCCGTTGCTATTAAAGGGCAATAAAATAGGTTTTAATAAAAACAAAATAGAAAAAGGCGCATATTATCACGGCCTTACAGATATGAGGATAATATGAGAAACACGTGTCACATACATAATTTACATAGATCTCATTGAACAAGAAAGAAAATAACATATGTCACGTGCAAAATTTATTTAAATCTTGTTCAAAAGGACCGAAAAAACACATGTCACCTACACATAAATAAATTAAATAAGGTTCAACAGGACAGAAAACATGACATTTAAGTACTACTCGTGTTGTATGAAATCAATGACAAAACCCGACAGGAAATTGACATTTATCAATATTTATATAAATTATTACACCGTTACCAAAACACATTGTAAGTTCACCTGCCGGAATGACTTTTCATTCAGATTCGTTGTTAAGCGGACAACAGAGTTAAATCCACCGTCAGGTCAAAGACTGACCATTTACATTTGAAAGTAATGGGAAAAAAACAAATATTAATTATATAAGTAAACAAATACTTAACCCCAGTCAATATTTACACACGTTTAAAGAGTTTTTGCAAATCATCGAGTACAAGTCCTCGAGGAGATTATTTCTATTATGGCGTGTTTTTTTAATATTAACCATTTCGTTTGTCGGAGTAAGGCGACATCAATCAATGTCTGTTTCCTTTGGTGAAATAGACATCTCGCTGCGATTGAACGTTGCTTACAAAACGCTCTGCGATCAAGACAGATCACCCATGCTGTGAGGAATCGCAATCAATAGAAATCTGTGTTAGAACCTCAACAGTGCCACACTTACAATTATCGGAAAGGGAGAAAACCTAAAGCTCCCAGTATATCTTCTTTATTTATTTAAACCAATTATTTTACCTCCGCGTTAAGACTTATTATTTATAGCTATATCTGCGGTCGTTATCTACAATTTTCACCCTCACTCGAGCTAGAGGTACAGGAAGTATGAATGCATTCCAGATATAAATCAGAAATCGAGTCTAGTTAGGAATCCTATCGCGAGATACGTAACCAACCAAACGCTAAAGTTCCTCAGTTTGATATATAGACGTAGTGTGCTATTTCTATCTCAACGACAGGCTGAGCTATCGTATGATTTAGAAACAAATGATAAATGCACATTTGAAAGATGTCAATTTTTACGGCACAATGCAAACTGCTGCATTAAAATACATTGTCGGATGATGGAACTCAAGACACCATTAAACTGTACATCTAAAAAGGATCCGGTACCTTCCTTTAGGAACGCATTTTATTTAAACGCTTTTTGTCGGTTTTTATATAAGTTACATAATATTTTATATCTGACAAAATATACGACCTCCGAATACGTTTTAAATGCTATTGAAATACAAATAGGACAATCATATTTGATTGTTTGGTGGTGTTAACGTGCTGAAGGAAATAAGAATTACAATGTATAATAGATACGTTTTTAGAAATTCAACCTTTCTGGAAAAGTAGAAAAAAAACACGTTGCAATTTTCACTTTACAGTAATTATGATTTAGTAATAAATAATTCTGTCAGTAAGGTCGTTTGTTATATATTGGCAATTACATGTACATGCATGTATAGTCACTTCATTTTCTTGCATTGTCATACATGTCCGACACGATGGTGTTTTTTATAGTAATTAGCCCTGAAATGTGCAAAAAGGTTACACCCGAATCATTAATTTTAATTTACTCACAGCCGATACAAAACGTTCCCTGCATGTGGCATGTTTATTTGAAAAGAAATGTTGAGGCTATTTTCGATTATATATTCTTGATTTATATTCGTTTGTAATGATACTATAGTATATATGTCCCTACAGTGCGATACAGTTCCCTTGTTACGCTGAGGATACCTACAGAAACATATAGTCTCGTATGCGTCAATGGGTACTTAAGAGGACGATTTACGGCAGTCTGGGGATCAATGCTACCACAAACACCGTTCAGTCGCGAGGTGACCACAACAAAGCGGGCCGGACACCACTTAGGTGGGAGATATCAATTAGACGCGATCGCACTTCCAGACCGACACCTGTCTCACAACAACAAACGACTTGACCTGTAATTCTAAGTACAAACACTGAATTAATAGTCTCGAACCCCCACGTCATGGTCATCTCGGCCTCTCTGAACCTAACGGTCTTTAACCTCACGACATGCAGTCTCCAATTACTTGTCGAAGACTAAAACCGCAGGTCTTGATAGCCTTGAATGTTACTTCCTGAATTCTCCGACCATTTGTCATTGACAGCGGTAATCTTCCAACACTTCGATGACGTTAAAACTGGCATTGTATGTTGAACACATGTCAATTCTGTAACAACGTTCCGTGTAGATAGATTAAGGGTTATGCTGTGTATACCTAAAATATAGCTACATATGTACTTACTTTGACAAATATAGCTCTCATTGGTTTTATATCGTTATTATGCAGTCAAACAGAATCAAGGATATATAAAGACGCACCAGACGATGGATTTTGGGAAATTCAGATAAAACCTTAATACTGATTTACGTAGATGTGAAAAAACTATGTTGACTGGGAATATGATATTAGCCTTGTCTGATAACTGTAACACGTTATGTATCATATCTTCAACTATATGTATTATCCACTATATTACAACGGGTTTAGTAATGATGATTTCAATACTGTTTGCCATTTACCATACACTACGTATTAATGATGCCAACCTTTTACCTGTGTCCCTTGGGTACGAATTGGCCAGACACGTCTGACAGGTAACGAGGATAAGAAATGACAACTCGCTTCCGTGTAATGACTAAATCATACCCTTCTCATCCAATCAGGATCTTCGTCTAGAACACAGATAATAAAAGGTTCCCAAACCAGTTCAGATGAGCTTTATCGTGTCAACGAGAGCAACGGATAGTGGTGGTGAACGGAACCTTGCTTCAACTAAATTTACATAAGCGTAAACATATGCGTGCTTGACAGCCAATATATTCCCGATCCGATACTAACCACATGAAAAAAATACTGACAACTGTGATATACAGAGAACTATTTTCCACTGTAGAATGTCTATATAGATCACTGATACAATCACGGAAATAGATGCAGACTGGTAACATACCAGGAAGACTGCGGGAGAGACGAGGAAAAACATAACTTCCATGTTGTGAGCAAGAGTGTAAATACTACAGTGCATTGACTTTTGAACTTAAATCCCAAACACAGGTTATATATGATGTTCCTTGATGGTAGAACCACTCAGGAGCCGCTTTAACATGTCATCTAAATTGAAATGTCAAGAGATGGACATGGTAGCTTGACGCTACAATAGATCACATTATTCTGACAACCGGCTTACCAGAGGTACTGTACAAAGGAAGACATAGCCGCGAATACAGAATAGAAACGAGAAAGAAAGACAGATGTCAAAAGTATAGTAATGTCTACAACAGATGAGTTTTTGTTTCCTCAATGTTCCCAAACAACGAAGACAGAATAAGGAAGTCTGATTCTGAAAGGCTTTCACTTTCATCGTTTTTAACGAAGTAAGAAGCGAGCCACTAGGTCACTTTTCTAAGACACTCTCATCCTTAGGTGATTATCAAATGTAAGCTAGTAATAAAGTTTATGTAACTAATACAAACATATAGATCATCATTTAAGTTAAGTCATTGTCATTTTACTTTCAAATAACTTACTGCATCAGCTTGTGTAAATACTTCAGCAATAACTGCATTTTAGCATGGTACTTTAAGTATAATCAAAACATATTTTCGATTCTCACAGTATGGATATCTGTTTTGAAACAGGACACAATATCAAACATATCTGTCCCAAGGTTAAAGAATGTTTCATTCCCTTTGTGATTTAGACAAAAAATCTATTTTACCAAATGTGAATGGTAATGTTCAACTCCTGTTAATCAATAACATGCTACTTATTAAGTTATGCGGGTTACTCTTAGTACATAAACCTATTAATATTGATATTGTGAAACAAACACTTCTATGTACAAAAACACTTTCGCTACATTTGCCACGCTCAGGAATTCATTAGTAAACCAATAGACCGCCAGATACTTTATAAATGTTACCAAATAATCACAGTCCTTAAACGATATGTTGAATCAGTATAAAAATCAGACTAGGATTTGGAGAGGATAAACCAGATATTTAATCTACAAAAATCAGAAAACGCTTATATGTGAAGCATCTAAAGTGCTCACTAAACCATACAATCTTCATATGTACCTTTTCAATCAAGTATCAGCTCAACTGTTCCTGAAGAGCATGCGTACATGTATCAGCCAGACTGAATTTCCCTTCAGGTTTCTTCGGTGAATAATAAGGGAAAAGAAAACCATGAACACACAAAATGCTCCAAAGTAATCTGCACTGTTTAAACCATGTGTTTCTCAACTCGTGGGGGTCGGAGACAGGAACCTTAAATAGCATGCTCACCAGCCAGACTAAACTTCCCTTTAGTTTTCAGCAGTTGATATAAAGAGACACGAAATATCTAAACATAAAACAAAATGCTCCAACGCAGTCTACATTGTTTTAAACCTTACTCAACTTGTCGGGGTTGGAAATCCTTAATCTCTCTGAATGAAACATGTCTGGCACTTTAATGGTGCTTTATTGACAAAGTTTTCACAAACCACATAAGTAAAGGGTATCGGTTTATTCCGCGCAATATAGAGGAACTAGAATCCCCCCAAAAGAGGTTACATCAATATTCAATATTAAGTATTTCCTCTGAAATTAAGACATAATGCAAAAAAGATTTTATCAAACCTACAATTTTAAACTGCGTTTCCTTTTTTCGTTTCAGTATATTATATTGAACAAAGAGACCGTGGAAATGGGCGTTACACAAGAAAACAGTACATCTGTTTTCAACATAAATAATATAACAATAACCGTTCTATTTATTGACTTGAAAAAAACCTGTGAAAAGAACTTAAAATATATAGAATACTGCCTAAGAATTTGGTAACCGCTCAATTGATTTCAAAAATACGAACACAAAGAAGATCATCAGACGGCAAGATTAAACACATCGAGAACAGACCCGTTTAAGTGTTTTTAAATACAGAAGTAAAACAAAAGTCATGTATTCGGTTTATGCTGACATGACCCTTGTTGAATGACTCCAGAAGAAGTTGTATCAGCAACACTTCCAAGTGAACAGTAGCACAACAAGTTCGGACCAGAATACATGAGTTCGTGTCTATAACCATAACAGCAGCAGTCTGTGAATTACGTGACATTGAAATAATGGAAATTACAGTTATTCGATTGAACAGATTGATATACTTCACAATGAAAAGTTGTTTTTAATCACATCGATGTAATGATTTAGTTCATGGCCGGGTTTCAAAATGTCAGGGTGAGTACCACGAATATATCACTCCCGTGTGGTGTAGATAAACACTATATGCCCGAGGGTAAGATTATTTGAGTTAAGCAACGAGGCGTGGCCGAGTGCGTAACTTCAGCAATGTTATCCACAGGATTAATATTTCTCTGACTGCAATACACAGAAACGAAAGATTATTTTCATCCCACACTTCCCATTCGTAACAATATGTTGTTATTGTGAACCTTGTGCACTGCGTCACCGTCAAAGGTGCATGAAATATGTGACAAAATTGATGACGCGATCCTGGTAACAGTGCATAATGTGATGATGCGATATCGGCATTTCCATAATAATAACGTGTCCGATGTCTCATTCCAATGGTAGGTCAAGATCTCCTTATCGTTCCGTAAATGAATTTGAAATGCAATTGTGAAGTTAAGGAGAACACTTAGATTGGTGGTGACTTTACATCAATACTTAAGGGATATCCGGTTCCACCTCGGGTATTTATGTCGGGGTTCATTCCGCTATCCTTTTGTTCATTTGTTTATTTTTTTTATTTCATTACCTGAATGAAATCATATGAGATGTAAACACGAATTTTTCAACCTATGAAATACCAGTGAGAAACATGTAAGTGAACGAAGAAAAGTATGTATAGAATATCATTGTCATGTTGTAACTTAAGGACGTGGGAAAATACACCAGATACAAGATTTAACAAAATCTAAACGATTGCATAATGAGAAGACGCTTGCAAACCGACCCGTTCTGAATTAATTAGCTGATGAAAAGTAAAGGACAATTGAGAACGTTCGTCATTATATGGTAACCGTTGTAAAGTGTCAGGTAAATCTCGCCATGCAACATATCAGAACAAGAGTGCAAGGCGTCTACATAGGTCTCCAGATAGCGTGCAGCCGTGACGAAAATGACACCTTTACAGAATTGTTTCATTAACTCGAATGTGTAACGGATACCGGGAATATACGCCATGATGTGGCTAATGTACTCCAGGGGAATCAGTTTGTCTGTCTCAACAGTTAACTTTTCATCTACAACAGGTAACTGAATCCCCATTCTATTCCGTAAATGTGTTACAACTTTATATTACAATGTGCATCGCCAAACCAAGAGCGTACTCAAAGCATTACTTCTTTACATCGTAAACCTTCTCATGTTCCGTTCATTGTGGCTTTATGTTGTTACAAAAAGGACAGAAATAGAAAGGGAGACGATTTGGAAGTTCCAATTGCAAAGTGTTCCTATGACTGTTCACTAGAAATAAGAAGAAGGAAGTTAATTAAAAAACGTACCCAGTCTACAACCCATTTAAAATATTTCAGCTCGAAGCAAGCCATAAAAGTCAATGTCAGTTGCATATTATGGTATGAGGGCCACCACGTATGACACACGATATAACGTAGTGGCTTCACACACATAAACAGTAACCAAGAAGCAGGGTGAAATATAAAACTGGGGACGCATCACAACATACACATTACGACGCGACGGGTAATTATAATCTTATGAACACCGTTACCATAGAATTATGTAGCGATGCCATGATCTTGTAGTATTCCTACGCTCTAAACTGCCCATTGTGTCGTGTAGGTGATGCTCCATTGACAAAAGATAAGCAGCAACCCGTATATTCCATTGTCCTTTCAAAGGACGTAGGATTTTTTTACCGTACTGCCGTTCGCGTGTATGTAAATATTGTTAATAAAACTGATGTCAAGGGACGCTAAGGTATGATTACCTTTTTATTGGGAGAGCTGTTGCAGGGTAAGACTAACATTACGCAGGGATGTAATTGTACAATTAGGTTTGGCGATCCTCCCAAGTATACACTAAATTACTGTATCAATTTCGTCACCCTACATAATTGCAGACCAACCGTCTTCAAAATCATGTATTTTACTGGCAGGGAGTAACACTAAAATGTTCTGCTCTCTATTAGCTTTGGTTTGGTTTTATCTTTATAGTTTATTAAGGTTTAAACATGTAAATTTTGTTTATGTTAATTTCCTATTTCTTTTTCTTAATTGACAGCGACGATAGCAGTAAAAACAGCGCTCTATATATTTTTGATTTATTTCTTTGTTTGTTTTTTGTTTGTTTTTTCGTTAGGTTTAATTACATACTTCTTTTTGCAGGAAACCGTGTAGAATCTATATACTGTGTTAAAACTATCCCTACCACCCGATAAGTGTGAAAGTAAGTAATGCATGCATATTACAATTTGAACACAACAAATATGTACATATTGTATACTATGTGTACATACAATGTATATACAGTATGTACTAGCCTACATGTATACGTGTTGAACACACTTATACATACAAAGTACACATACACATATTCATGCATTAAATGCACTGTACATATAAAGTAAATAATGTATACTACATTACACATATGCATGTATTAGCAATGTACCAAATCTATTAAAGAAATATTTAAATGAATATAAGCTTTAATTAAATATGTTACAACAGTTATGAACAAATCATGTACTTCAGTACCCGGAGAAAGCCCACGGAGCTGGGGAGGTGATTCCATACGTTAAACGCCCGAGCGGGGAATCGAACCCCGGCCGCCTTGGTTAGAGGCGAGTGCACTATCCACTACGCAACCTGACCATTCGATGTACGTTTTAACATTGTACATTCCAGAACATTGTACACTACATGTGAATATGGTGCACACTACATGGATATACATTAACTACGCGTTAACTTAGGTTAAGCATGTATACATGTTTTAAAACAAAAAATGTGCGCGATTACAGTATCTGATTACGTCACTCTAAGTGTAAAGCTGAGTTACAAACGACCTACACGTGTCGGTTTTATGTTGTTTTATGTTGCGGAAGTCTGCTAACAACCTGCTTACGGATAGAGTGCAACATCATAAGTCGAACGATAGCAACACAGGAGTGGTACATGTATAGTAAATCAATCAAACTCGCGTTAGTGAGGTATCGATGTACCAATACCAATTACGTTCTCTACTGGCGAATGGCTGATAAGAATGGAAAGGACTGTGATTAGTGTGGCTAGATTTCCTTATTTCGTTAGTTTCAGTTCTGACGACAGAAATCAACGTGACACAATCGTTAATGTATTAATCTGATTGGTTGATAAAGACAAAGAGATTCAGTTGATTGTTATGCAGACAGCATTCGGATACGACAGACAAATCCACACAGGAATACGTCTGATGAGTTGACGTGTCCTGAGTACATACTCTTTAAACAAAATCAGGACTACATAGACGAACAGTTTATGGACCTGTAGTCAGCACTGCCTCAAAGCGTAATCTATGTGTATATAGTAACATTTAAGGGATGGTCGTGTACTTGTATCAGAACATGTCCATCATGGAATTTTCAAAACCTTTTTTTAAGTAGTAAAATCACATTAATAAATAGTTTGTCGTTACAGTTCTCCAGTAGGAACATAATAAATCGATTTTGGGAAAAAAGAGTCACTGACAAAAACAACTTAATTCAAACAATTATAAACTCAAATATACTAAATATAAACAGTTCTAAGGTTTACAAGAAGGCTCCTCAAATCTTGCAGCCACCATCAATACCTATCTGTTACAAAAATGGTCAATGAGAAATACCCACAAACAAAATATAAACACAAAATGGAACCGAAACTACGGACACTGTAATTTTTGAAATAGTAAAACTTTCTTTGAGAAGTATGCATGGCACTGGCTATGTTATATACTGTATACGATAGTTGGGTATTGGTCTATCAGATCCGTCATCGATGTATCATTGGCAGTAAATAAGAAACTAGCAAACGCATTGTAAACTGCCTATTCCATTTGACTATAACCATTTGACTATAACCATTTGATTTTAACCATTTGACTATAACCATTTTACTGTAGCATGTTTCTTTTCCATTCTCCCGATGCATTTTTTTTAGTGTTTTGGTAATTATTTGGCACCTTATTAAAGCGAAAACTAAAAGCTATATAAGGATAGAAATCACCTCTAAAACAAATCAAAACCACCTACAGAAACAACCTTCTGCTGATACATTGTATATTGAATCGGGCCTATCGCTTACAAGTTAAGATTATAAAAATAGAATTCCAACACTTTTCCGAAAGAAAATGTATTCGTCCGAAATCACAACAAGGATAGCAACTTCCTTCTACGTCTTTGACTTGCCTTATAACATACCTACCGCCCTAATAACGTACCGGTATTTTGTAGTTGTGACAAGAACAATGTAGTTCATATGTAGTAGTAGTTTATTGATTGTAGTTCAGTGCCGTGTATTACTGTTCAATCATCTCTTCCCACTTTTATGATTGTTTAAGCAGATAAACTAATCTGCTCCCCAGTAAACATCATGGTGGTGAAAAAAAAAATATATCTAAATTGTTGATCGCAGAGAAGACATAATATCTTAAGTAAATCAATATCCTTGTTTACAAAAGGTATCAGCTTTGGATCATTTAATCGATTAACTTTGACGTACATGTGCATGTGATTACCACACAAACATCTTAATTGCAATCACGTTAATTAAAATTAATTACTACATCGCAATGAAACGAAATTGCGCTTTTGAATTATGAAAAACGGTGTTAGATTTATCAAAATAAAAGCACGACTAGTATCCAAACATGTATTATCAGTCTGATTGAACACAAACATGATAACAACAAAACATCAGAGATGGTGTGTCAAGTTTTGTTTGAACCACGTGATTACAGTGTAAACAAAGCCTCTACGTCATGCTACCCTTCTGAATTAATCAAAGGACCTTTGTGGATAAATAGTTGTATACTTATGTATAGCGAGAACAAATCCAAAGTTCGAGAAACATTTTGTTTGTGTTATGAAAATCTTTCAGTGAATATTACACCGTCATACAGCGATGACTCAAATAAAAACGTATTATACAGATAAAAGAAACACCCATCACCCGTGGGAAATCTGGTGATGATAAGAATAACACAATATGAAAGCAGTTGATTTTCTGCTCCATTTCCCTATTGAATGAGTTCTGGGTAATGAATAAAAATCCAAGATATAGCAATACTGAAAATGATACTTCGAAATATTGTGATACAGACCGTCAGACTGCAGTATTATTAAATTGTACATTGTAAAGTGATAAATGTTTATTTCTTAACAAAACAAATTTGATGCTAGCAAAATATGTCATTACTACATTTCAATATTTACTAGTCTTCGGGAATCATTACGGCGTCTATCTTATTCTTACAGATGAAATGTACCTGTTTCCATGGCATGCTGTTAATGTAACCTTAATGTTTAACTTCATATCAAAGACTCCCTAACAGAGTAGATAATTGTATTGCCTCATTCAAATATATTATACTGTTAGATTGTATATTGATGTCGTGTTTATCAATAATCTAGCCCCTCCTCTTTTATTATTAATAAAATGATAATGTTAAACATCGTGTAAAAGCTTGATATTCTTCTACTGATAAGTCAGATTGTCCCTCTGTATTTGTCTGAGATAGGTATGTGTTATTACAAGTACAGTATTACCTTTGATGTGATGTAGTGTATACAAATCGATCTTTGTATCCGGGAAGTCATCAGCTAGTTTATCTTATCATACATCTATCCGATTATATATTACTGATTGTACATTAATTTTTCAACATCCAATACTTTGATCAATTCCACCAAATGAGAAAGAGTTCATGAGAATGATGACCTGCTGGTGGCACCAGTGCATTCATACATACAGATGTATCATTATACAGGTAAAATATTCTGCACTAGTTTACTTCTATGCCTAAGGAACCTAAAGACCGACAAACTTAATTTGCAAAATTGTTGATGAAGAAATATACTACTGTCTTGGTATCTCAGGTATACACGTATCTGATTTACAAACGGTTTTGTTTGAAGATGTTACCACACTATGTACCTTTGCCGTCCATCGATTTTCAAAGAAAGGTTGTCTAAGGTCTCAAAAGACAATAGCGCCACACAAAGTACTAGTATATATATATATGTATGCAACTGTGAAAAAAGCAAGAGAATGCCGAAATGTAAAGAAAACTGTAATTAGAATTCAAATCAATGAAAATGGGGCAAAAATAAGCAAAGGAAAGGTTTACATGGAGACGTAAAAAATAACAAAGGTAATACGTCCAAATTTTCTGGAAGGGTTAACGTTTTCTGTTTCGTCATCAACACCGGCCACGTCAATCTAAGACAAATTCAAGTAATTTGAGATCCTCAAACGAGGCTCGTCGTTGTGACATCAAAACAATAAGTCACACTAATGAGTAACATCTAAAACATCGACTTTCATATCACCCAAAGAAATATAACATTTCGAATGAGATCATGATGGAGACCATCAAACCGGCCAATATCTTTCCTTAGACCTGCATATTTAGAAATCTTGTGTTGTAAGTTTGTCCCTCAGTAGTCGACATCAAATCTTCTTTAAACGGTGGGAAGCTCGATTGATTAAAACTGTGATACTTGACGCTGATGATAGGTTGTCTTCTTCTTTTTATGATAAGTAGTTCATCGCCTGACCACTAGTGATATATAACCGCGTGAAAGATATAAAGTTATGTTTAATCAGTATAAACCCTTCATCGAGATAAGTGTGCGGTATGTCTCGTCTCCTTCTGTAAGTGGTATACACTTCTGTCTCCAGAGTCAGTGTTTGACATCGACTACTAACGAGAAAGAACCTATAGATATTACTCTACCCCAAGTAATTACCCTACTGATGTCACGTCTTGTACAAACACGTGTCCGAAAAAACAATCGTTTATCAATCAACGAATAACATGTACAATGCCGACAATTCGCCTAGATGTCGCACGCTTTGTGAAGACACGAGTTGTTTTTTAGGGATTAGTACAGACTACTTGATGATAACGCAGTGATCACATGTTGTTCTCCCTAGTAGGAGTACTATGAGTGGTACCAGTGGCCAGCTGTGGGCCTTTTATCCTCAAGTACTACATGAGAGCCGTTATCTGGGTACATAGCGTTATGGAAGTGTGTACCACCCTGTATAAAAAATGCAAAACATTTTTTGTTCTTTTTTATGCGAGACATATTACAGTAGTATTTATCCTACAACTGTAAATGCTATAATTGTGTCCTTTATGGAGATGAAGTTAACGTTTAATTAAAAAAAATAAGAGCTTATATCAATTTGATGTGTTTGAGATTTGTTTTAATCTTATACGAGCGTGGCAGTTACCTTACAATCAATTGTGCCGCCTACTGCTGTGATGTTGTTGATGATGACCTAGACAATTGCGTCGTAAAAGTTACACATTTAACCGCTAAATCCATTCATTGAATTTTAAAATGTGTTCAACGTCTCCTCATACAATGTATATGTTTTGGGTACATTTTTGTAATCCCAAACACGAGTACATACAACAACACTGACTTACGTTTCTATTTCTGTTGCGGGATATTTTACACGAATGTTTAATCAAGTTAAGAAACCTTTTTCTTAAACTAAACATAGAAATTCTGTTTTAAGCTCCTAGTTATTATGACGTGTTTTCTATTACCGATAGTTTGTCAGACATTTATTTATTTACGGATAAGCGAGAAAGAAAAAAAACCCACTGACTTAGTGAAAGTAAAATGTTGAAAGGACCCATTACAAAGCAATAAATTTAAGATGTAGATACAGGTAAAGTAAACCTGTTATAATGTAACCACACTCATATCGTATATTATATTAATATCCTGTCTGTACTCAAGTGTTCAGGTATTTGCCCTACAAAACAAATATATATGTTGACAACATTATCTCGACAGCACCGAGGTTGTTATCCCCTTTAAAAAGAAATACGGATTAGTTTTTTATCCTCGGCGATTTATTTAACATGACGCGTGTATATATACGTCCATTTAACACGGGGTGCCCCGTCGGAGTAAATGTCAGAACTCGTTCTTTGTATCCCCTTATCATATGACAGATTTCCCTAATTTCGTATGCATGCCAGTTGCGTTACACTGATGCGTTGGCTCCTCTAATCTCCTTTTCAATAATCTATTCAGGATTTATTTAAAAATCACGATAGTATGCTAAACGATGATTTACTCACATGTAACGATTGTAAGGTATTAATATAGAATTATTCATATACACCCGAACACCCTACTTAGGAGTTACAAAACAGTACACACATGTTTACTCGGGAACTTTATTCTACACGTTAACATATGTTTAAGCTCTGTGTCGAAAAAGTGTGTATATACTAAATGAAATTTAAAAAAAAAATGCACTTACCTGTCAGGAGACTCAGAAATATCCACGATAGTAGAATAGTCCGAGTTTGTACGACCCACCCAAATATATGTATCACTTTACTATCCATAATGTCTGTTAAGTTGAAAGGTAGAGCGAATCAATAAGTTTGGGTCTTCGTTAACCCTCACTGTCCCCCAGAATGGGACAACTCCAACACGTGTTCGTTATACACAAAGGTAGCGAGTGACACGTTAACCCATGTGAACGATGGGTATCTAATACAATCTCTAGTGTCAAAACTTTGGATATATTTTCAAAATGATGAACATAAGCAGAAATAATCCATTCAATAAAGACTTGGAGTTGAGCCTTTTAAACAACAACAAGTTTACTGTAAATTCATTTTTGTCATAAATAGTTGTACAAACTATTAATCAAAATAGCAATCAACTTGTATTCAAGTCAACACGTATACCTGTCCGATCAATCACATAAGCTGATATATCAGTGAGGAACCAATATTTGTAAATGTCCAGAACGAGTGGTAATCAAACACAATATAACCAACTTTTAGCTCACTAAATCAACAGAGAATCCCTTCTCCGAGTTACTTGACAGCTCCGCCGTAATAATCGGTTTTAAATGAGTGTCCGTTATCTGTTATACTGTTTGCGGGTCTGCTTACACTGATACACACTGCCTCATCACTACGACTATTAACTGGGCACCCAGCCCCCCAGATACAGCGAGTCTACACAGTCAGAGATGTGTTCCGCTCTGGCGACTGTTGGCGCGATCTCTGTGATCCGACTCACTGTGCGCTACTGTAGAGTGTAGGCCGCTACTGATGCTGAGCCCAGTGTTCAGGGTATTTAACCCGCGTGTTCACTACAGTACTATGTTCACACTGAGCCGTCCTATTGAGGGTTTGTCCCACCAACACTTTATCACGGTTCTTTGTGTCCTAACGATAGCATTGAACGAGTTGTTATATACTAGTATATTACCGTCACAGGGAGAGCGGAATAGTCGAGTTCTAGTGTACACAGTCTTTACCCTGTGTTTTATTAGCGCTTCGATTGTTATAAAGTAGGCAGTTATCAGTTGAAAGTGTTTGTCTCATCTCTATGGACCATTTTAAGTACATAACGCACAATTCATGGTGTGCAGATATCGGTCAACATGCTACCATTCCGCATATCAAACATTTGTCGCATCAGTTACATCTGTTGATAACTGGTAACACACTATGACGAGTGGATGTTTAAAGCCACACAGGCAAAAAATAACAAATAATAATATTGTAATACGTGATAATGTTAATTGCCTTCTAACAAGTGCTGTAACATTTCCATCACAAAAAAAACAACAACTGCTCAGAAAAGTTTTATTTAAATTAGATTGTAAGTATCGATCGAAACGATTGTTGAGATTTATCATTATTACTCACACATCGTACGTGTGTATCCCGTATGACACAACCACAGATAGCTATGGAACCAGATCATGACGTGAAGCAGGGATCCTCAATCATCTGGAAAGAATCTTTACAACTTTTATTTCTTGGTTCAAAGATTCACTTCACTATTCATCCTGTCTTGACTGTAAGTTGATGACCTTGAGTCTGGCCCCTGTCTTTCGCATGTAATGACGTCGGGTCTCCAGGCCGCCCAGTAATTACAGTCCTTTTCCATCCACACCACACGACATGCTGACGAGCATGCGCCCTGTCCTCTTGCTTATTGGTGTCACTCACAGATTGCCGCGTCTGTAAAATAATAGACTAAATTCAAGACTCTAGGTATCAGGAATCAGAAATATAGTATGTCCCCGGCGCCCAAGTGCCAATCAAATACGAGGAACAGCTCTGCAGAAAATTAAAGTTTTTTTATTACTAGAAAACTGTTATAAAAAGAGAGTGTCTGCGTGCCGCGGTGTCAATCCATCACCCCCGGGATCATCCCACGAGTAAATGTCAGGATAGGGAAATGTTCAAGCTGACATAGATCTTTGAATAGAACTAATAGATCAGCCACAAGCATATAAATGGGTAAATTTAGCTGATGAATCTTTATTTTGTTTCGTTTATGTCTGAATATCTTCAAATAGGGTAGATAAATCAGAATGTCATCTACAGATATGAATTAAAAGTTAAGGAATCTGGGGGTTTGGATAGAAATAATACACGAGGATGCTGTCAACTGGTACCTCCATTGCTTGGAGCATATCTATATATTATACAACATGCACGCAGCCGGTATATGCCATACGTGTGAAGTGGTATGAGTTATAGGTCTGAATTGCCATACATAATACCGAACAGCCGCGTAAGAATACACTGTGGCACAGCCTTTGTTTGTAACTGAAAGCCTAACTTCTCGGGTTAAATATTTGTCTTACGTTTTACATATTAATGGGCGACACAACAGCTTATGTAAATCTCTGTGTGACACCCGTGAGTGACTACACTTCTCGCTGTGTACCCAGTTGTTGACAGTCATACAGTGCGGAGAGGATTAAGTCGCATGTTTAGAGCGGCGTTTCTAAATAAAATATTTCGAATTTTGCTGAAATAAACTTATCAATCTGTTTCTACTCCTGACATATACATCTTTCGGCATACAATTTTATATAGTTATCAGTTTTTTGTGTATTATTGATGGAGATCCCTTATACATGTTAACAACAACAGCAAACGCTTTAAAATGCAGATAAAATAAAGTGACGGACGGCCATGAGAGGCCACACAAGGCCATTGCGTTTGCTTTTTCCAAAGGCCTCGTCTTCGCAACGCGTTTCTATTTTTAGCGTTTTTTTCCACGGTAAACTTTTTTAAATATCTGTTGCGTTTGGAATTCAAATTTATTCATCAAACTTATTATCAAGATATCAGAATTCCATAAAACGAGTATAGCAAAACTCCTAAAACATAAAAAGCAATGTAAACAATCATATTACTGTCAATGGGCCTTCCCAGTGAGGTAAAAGATAATCATGAAACAAACACTTAAGACTGTAACCAAAATCATGCTCATTTTATGAGCTCCATTACCGTTTTCAGTATACTGTTATCTCGTTCATTGATAAATATTGCATGCAATTCAATTTACGTTTTTTTTTTACATCAAATACAAATCATTAGAGTACATATTTAAGTTATTTTCAATGGTTAGATTTAAGCGAGGACTATTTTTCATGTGACGAATCATTCAGTTGTTCTTTTGATAGAAAATCACAAAAATATAAGGTACACAAAATACACGTTCTCGTTACGTTATTGATACTTACTGATGGGATGTTGAGGTATACAAGTAGAATATATGCCATGTACAACGTATTGTTGTATTCCTGTCCTAATATCATTGTACAAATGGAAGAAAAACCGTCAAAATGATACACAAAGCAATATTTCTTTAGTTTCATTAACTCGGTATGTGATTGAGAGTCATGAACTCTTTTTAAGCGATGTAAAACAGTTGTACTCAATGCCTCGAGATTTTAAGAACATAAGAAAAACAGTAAACTTTCATGAAAAGATCAAAATAAAAATTGACATATCATATAAAAGTGATTTAATGAGCGGATTCGTGATAAATTCCACAGTGTTGCTAGGAATAAATACACAATTGACGTTGACAAAGTGAATCTAGTAAACGTTTAGCTGGAAAAGCTACATTCTATCGAAAATATTTCATCTGTCATGTCCTAAAATCGTGTTTAGTGCTATACTTTTTATTTGCCATTGGTTTGCCGCTATTTGAATTTAAAGAAATTGTAATTGAAGACATGTCTTGATGGCATGTTACAAGTGTTGAATCTGATAACATAGCTATGGAACAAAACAAGACGTGTATGCATTCGTGCTTTTTTAACGAATGATAAATTTTGATGCAAATAATTTTTATTTCCGTGAGAAAAAAAAAATGTACAAAAAATAACCTTTTTGCAAGAATTCCATTTATTTAGACAAAATTTGATGAAACGCCAAACGTACGCCAATGTAGAGTAACTAATGGAATCCTTTATCTACTAAGCTGTTTTGAAAGTAAACAATTTCAATAATGAATGCTATTTTGATGACACGGCACATATACAAATAGCGTGTACAGGTTACATAACATCACCGGATCACATACAGGCTTCCATACAGTACAGAACATCGTTATCAGCCTGTACAGGTTACATAACATCACCGGATCACATACAGGCTTCCATACAGTACAGAGCATCGTTATCAGCGTGTACAGGTTATATAACATCACCGGATCACATACAGGCTTCCATACAGTACAGCGCATCGTTATCAGCGTGTAAAGGTTTCATAACATCACCGGATCATATACAGGCTTCCATACAATACAGAACATCGTTATCAGCGTGTACAGGTTACATAACATCACCGGGTCACATACAGGCTTCCATACAGTACAGAGCATCGTTATCAGCGTGTACAGGTTACATAACATCACCGGGTTATATACAGGCTTCCATACAGTACAGAGCATCGTTATCAGCCTGTACAGGTTAAATAACATCACTGGGTCACATACAGGCTTCCATACAGTACAGAGCATCGTTATCAGCGTGTACAGGTTACATAACATCACCGGGTCACATACAGGCTTCCACACTGTACAGATCATCGTTATCAGCGTGTACAGGTTACCTAACATCACCGGATCACATACAGGCTTCCATACAGTACAGAGCATCGTTATCAGCGTGTACAGGTTACATAACATCACCGGATCATATACAGGCTTCCATACAGTACAGAGCATCGTTATCAGCGTGGACAGGTTACCTAACATCA
>JAUMHH010021093.1:0-10714 GCA_032359455.1 Chlamys rubida | reverse complement strand
TCTTTGCAAAGACGTCATGTAAATACCACCCTTTTATTTGTTCAATTATGTGCACATTGCTTGCTTAAATGTATAAACGTGATTGTAAGCCTTTGTTTTTTGTTTTCACAATTATAACCATTACTATTATCCATATATTGTAAAGCGCTTTAGAGTAATTTTACAAATTATATAGGGCGCTATATAAATGTTGTATATTAAATGTTGTATATTATATTATATGATATGGACACAGGCAGTAATTGCCCCGCGTCAATCATCTATCCTATTAAATCCTATTAAAAAGCATCAGACTGGGATGAATATGTTCATTTGAATTTCCTTAAACTGATTCATAACTAACATTGTGATCAATAGCATTATTGTGTGTATGGAAGATATAAATTTGAAGAATATTACACCGCTTTGTGTTCTCTTTCATTTTGATTTATGTTTATTTCCTAGTATTAAATAACTTCTTTGGTGTTGCTGATACTAAATTATTACAATTTTGTTGATGTCAAATCATAACTATAAAAAAGTTCGGTTCACAAGCTGTAAATTGAAAATCAAACCTAAATCAATTTTGTTGTTTTATCTAAGATCGCATTGTCGTTTAAGTGAACACAGGCTTTACAACTTGGATTGTGATTGATTAATTGACAGAAGGGCTAATATCACTTAGTTTGATATATTTGATACATTGTAATTTCCATTCTCGGTTTTTGTGATTAATGTAAACTTAGATTTACAAAAATTACGTAATGGTATGAAGAGGCTCTCCATCAACCTAGATAAATGTTAAATTCACAAAAAATAGACAATTTAAAGACATCTCAAATGATTCAGTACACGCTTTTCATGTAGCATGCGTGCCAATTCAAAAGCAATTTGTTAAAGTAACTTTTCTATACAATCTTTACGACAATGATGAAATGGCAAATATACGTAGTTGTTGTCATTTATTTATTATAAATATATCGACAAGACCATACCTATATAGAAAATAAAAGGTTGTTTTTTTCGTAATTACTTTTTTTTTTAAAGTTTAGACGGAATCTGAAACTTGTAAAGCGCTTGTTGGCCACATTTATTTCATTTGAGCAGTGGCACGGATACAAATATACACACTTTACTTTGAAACCAGTCAGGTTTCCTCAAATTTTGTATATTCATATAATTTAAGGGATTGACGCAACATCCCCATCCCCCCATCCCTATCACCATCCACCCCACCCCCTCCCCTTCCTTCTGTTTCAACAGTAGTTTAGACCAATTTGGATTTCTTACAAATTTCGACTCCTTGCATCACAGATAAGTCCTAAAAGGACGAAGCAGCAGTATGGTGCGGGGTAATTGATTTTTGGCATGGTATATCTATTCCTCAAGTTCAATATTTTTAAGCTCTCTGGTATAAGAGCACGTATATTTGGGTTCTGTTTTAAATTTCGAAACCATAAAGAAAAACATTATGCAGCCACGATTGTATTTTGAAAAAAATAATTGTCACCGATTTATCTTAATTAGTTTCCCCTCAGGCAATAACAGCTTGACATAAGCAGTTAAATTCATTTCTGACAAGTGTCACCTGTTTTTCAATAAAGCAATTATCCTTGAATACCAAAATAGATGTCCTCGAAATAAAAGATTTTAACACTTTATCTCATTTATGGAAGATCACCACATTCAGGTTTTTACACTGAGCCTCATTTAGGACTACAAAGACACTGTCTCAAAAATATATGCAACAGTATTAACAGACACGAACCAAATCAGGACTAAACTACATGTGATTTGGTGAAAAGGGGCTAACAATAGGAACAACAGAGTACCAAAACAAACTTTAAAGAGGGCGAAGCATAATTGAATTCAGTCCTGTTTCATTTGGTCGAGTTCTAGCCAATCTAGATACCTACGTCTGCACCATTGCAAAGGTCGTTTTGAACTCGAATAATTAAGCGATCAAACCATCGTGGGTTTTATACAAACTTAGTTACTGCTGGAAAAAGTGGTTCCAGACAATGCCATTGATGTTACTTATGCCCTCATACCTTCTGCACTTGCTTTTACTTTTACTGCATGTTTGAGAATAATCAGATCGCGGATTATCGTTTGATCTCTATACAACCTATTGTCAAACTAGACTGGCTTAATTCACTTTTTCTTATTGTTCTACAATCAGTTTATGGTAATGGACTTCTAATATCAATCGACCAAGCCTATTTGCTGTGGCACTATCCTTGTTATCAGAAACAACGCTGAAATAACACATTGTTTACACGTTATCAATCAGCAATGAAGGTGGGCTATATATCTTAAAAAAGTCTCGGTGCCTCTAAAATCTGCCAATACAACTATCATTTTAATTATCAGTTCATGTTTATTAATTATTGTACAATTCAACGAAAACCGATATGTCATCAATGCATGGTTTAATTGACATTTCACAAGCTTCTAACGTTATCATACACAATAAAGATATGGTCCTTGTGATGGTACTGAGGGCTAAATACCTACTTCATCAACCAAATCGATATTATATAAACTCATAATATCCTGATTAAATAACTCGCGATAAATATTACATTGCTATTTTATCATTTCTGTCATAAAAGTAAAATAAAGAATCGGATCAATCTGAGCGTTAATAATATTGGGAAAAAACCCCAGCTACTGGAGGCGGGGAACCTCGATAACAACAAATACATCCCGATGCCCACAAGCTAGTTGCTTATTACCGGTAGACTCAACACTTCCATCAACATCAGTCTAAGTTATGCGTATTGTTCCCTGTTTAAATGCATTAAAGGGGAAATGGTGTATGGTACATGTGATACAACACCATTGAAATCGGCCCCTCAAATTTAAATTAAAGAGAAAGTAAAGGTACAGACCCAAGAGCTGTTATTCAAGGTGCCTTTATGACAGCTGCTAGTAAAAGGACGCGATATGCGAAAAAGTGGACGACCAAGATCCTTAACATGATCGATGGAGGTGTAATATGCGTCTGGCGCTGGTGTCAGTGGATATTAAACAACTTTGATGTACACAACAACGGGATCGGGGTGCTCTTTCAGAAACCTTTCTCGGCTCTGTTGATAGTCTCAGCCGACAGCGACTTGAGTTGAAATGTTGCCTCCAAAATGATTTCTGCTTTATTTTGAATCCAATGCCATTGGACATGAGATAAAACAAAATTAAAATTATTCCCCATCGACAACAATGTCAAGACAACATGTATCACTTTCGTGCAAACTGCCCATAGAATAATCATCTTCCATACATGTAGCTTGTTTGAAAGGACAGCTGTTCGACTATAAGACAAGAAATAAACTCGTAATGTTACATCAAACTTCGAAACTACACGAACTAAAACTCACAATTGGCAGAAACACAATACAAGTTACGATTCAAACCAGTAGTAAAAAAATTCATAACAACGAAATTATATATAAAATGTAAATTTTATTTATTTGTTTGAACTATATAACAAGTTGTATAAGCTTATTTGTATCACTCTTGCTGTACAAAAATGGCGGAAACCGCATTGTCAAGCAGGTGACCTCACGCCTTTTCATGTCCAACTAGGGAAATACAATATGAACATCGCCAGTCTATATAACTTGTAACAGTTATGTCTCTATCTTATAAATTAATCTCACAAATGTGTGCTGGGGCCTGGTTAACCCAAAGGTTATCTTAAATAGTTTCGACACAGAAATCATTGAGGGCTATTAACACTATCTACACTGCAGATTATCGACGTTTTTGTTCGTCCCTTGTCGGCATAATTTTAGCTATAACCCGATCTATTAGCTCTATTCACAGACATATAACCTTGAAAACGGAATATTTCTATCTCAGGTTCTTCAATCTTAATAATATGTATTTAGGATCGCGGTTATTTTTTAACTCTGGGGGCATTCTCTTTTACGTCTAGATGACTTTAGCGTGTCCTAATCACATGTGAAAGACGTCTTAATATGACTAAGCTGTGAATTGACACAAAAAAGCAAAATATTAATACAAATGACGGTTCAAGCAATTGTATTTTTTCGAGGGGGTGGGTATAGAGAAGGTTAGTTTGTATATGACAAATGCAAATACATCAGTATTATTGTCGTAAAGTATGCAGCTTTTAAATATCGCAAAGAGTTCAGTATAATCACTTATGTCCAGTACATTAATATGCTTAGAGGAAGGTATTATAAAGCGTTGATGCAGTTTTTGAAGTTCTGAATGTACATAAATAAATGGAACAAAACAACTCTCTTATACAACTATATGGTATGATCCTTGGTGTAAGACAGTGATAAAAATCACAAATAAATAGGCATGATGAAAAACTGATATTTTAAAAATCCACTTTAAAAACGCATAGAAATTGTGAACTTTTACAATGTTCTGCAGGAATATTGCAGATATGTCGGTCACTAAGATAGATAGAAATTACCATATAAATTGCATGTCTTTTTCGGCATTAGCATGTGGCGCCAAGACAGTAATTTGTGCAACATAGAAAATAACATATGCATAACTGAATTATGGAGAACCATGAAGTTTTGGAGTTTTCCGAATAGACAAGAATATAAAAAGAAACCAAATAAACAAGGTGTCAATCAGAGAATTGATGTTTTGCATGTCCTGAAATAACCATTACAAGACCTGCAACTGTCTTGTCCTTGACTCATCACTAGATAGTTCAGATCCTCCGCCTATGCTATATTGTTCTGTTAATGAGCTTAACTTAATATATCAATGCTGCTAGTGGTGTGTTAATGAACTGTACAATGTGAAGGAATGTTTCCTTCTCATTCAAATACTCTGTAATCATTACGGCTATTCCATTAAGTCATGCTTATCGTTTACGCATGTCTTCATCCGGGGCTTCACGCTGTTATAGTGTCGAATGCTATTGTGTGTTTCCATTTTTTATTTATCGTTTATGGAGGTGAACAATAATCATTGCAGGGAAATATTGTCGTCATTTGTGATTTTTCTGTGATTGCATGTGAGCTTCGACATTTATTTGCAGGGTCGTTAGTGTTCAGCTATTGATTATAAATTAGTTATACTGTTTGGCGTTAAGGTCTAATCAGGAAAAATGGAAATCAAGTTATCGTCAGCGTGGTAGTAAGGAGGAAGGTTTTTACTAAACCCTTTGAATTGATCACTCGATTTTTTAGGGCAAATAGGATAATTGGACATGTTTACAGTATTTATATTATAACTGTGAAAATATAATGTATACAAGTCGAGTGTATACGCCATACGAACAGCTTGTGTGCGACGTGTCGGTTGATAGAATACACACTATTACAGCGTGAAGCCCCGGATGTAAATAAATGAGGCTCGGTGTCACTCTCATCTGCTATGTCACATTTTCTTTATTTTATATATTCTAACGGGACTCTTTAAAACAAAAACTCCGATTTTCGCTGAGTTTTGAAGCCATGAATTGTATAATAATATGCATAATAATATAATAATTGCAAACACTTATGTATTTCGAAAAATGGCAATTTCTTAATTTTGAGGCAAGTTTTCCAGGTTTGAATAATCAAGAATAAGAAGAAAGTTGTAACCCTGATGCAATCGGTATTTTTTGCTTAGTAAAACATATTCTTGTTTTACCTACCTAGGAAAAGACAGCTATCAATTTAAAAAGTATTTAGATTGCGTCATCACTTTATGCAGCCTGACCGGGGAGGCGTCATTTATATTTTATTGCGTATTTCATACGCCTTTGTGGCGTATGCAGTGCTTTGGTTCACCGTTACATAATCCTTTAGCATACAGTTAGAAAGTCTGGCAGAACACAAAACCAATCACTCCTATAGGTATATATAAAGCAGGCTATAAGAAATCACGAGCCTAGGTGGGTGATTTGTGAAGTTAGACACTCGGCAAAGCCTCTTGCTAAACTTAAAAACACAGGAATGTACATTCTATTATCCCAGATTATGCTCGGGATAGGTTATTTGTTTTCCTTTTCCATTCCTAGAAGAATACAAAATAAAGAATTTCATCTAAATGCGTCTTTTGTGTATTAGCTACAAGGTTATAGGGCGATTGTGCGTCAACATAGCAGCGTAGTCAGATTTATTTTTACATAACCAATCCAGAAGCATTTAAATGGTACTTCGAAACAGGAAACCTGAGTTTCCAAAAGTAACGTATGTGTCGCAGATATAACGTACATGTATATCATGTTAATCTCACTTCAAATAGTTCATATTCAAACAGTTAAAAAAACACACGGTAAACCTCTTGTTTTGATACAATTGAAAAAAATTGTCGAGTTTAATAAATATGCTAGCCAACAACGATTCATTGAGGAACCTTAGTTTAACCGCGTTACATTTATAGAAAACAAATAATATATTGCTAGGTATTTGATATTTCATGTCTTACATTTGTATAAACAATTTTATCAAAATCTTCGTATTCTTTAAACAGAACAGTGGCTATGATAATCTTACGCCGGTTCAAAATGGAGAAATGTGAACTAAACATTGTTTTGGTTTGAACATTGCAAATGTTATTAAGTCACTTTTGATGATGAAATTTCGAATATCGATGTCTTTTTTCCTGTGAATGGCATTCAACGTCGACCTGATTTTCATAAACGAAAACGTTCATTTAATAACGGTTGTCAAACCAAATAGAAATGAAATCAGATAAATGTATCAATTTCCATGATACTTAAAACGGTAGTTGTTCGAGTTAGCGATTAGCCTGTCAAAGTCAAAACGCCAGAGTCATGTTGTACCAAGTTCTGTCAACTTGATATTTTGTTGGATTAAAAATAATAACATAACATGATGAAATAATGATCTTGTGTATATAATCTGTGGGTGATCATTTTTAATTCTATGACATACATATTTAGTTTTCAGATTTTTTTGATGAAATTATCACCGACTGGGAATATAATTCAGTGAGTAATGAATACTCAGGCTTGCTAAAACTAGGTGTAGGGAGTTCAGTTGCTGGATATTAATTCTTATCGACGTCCGCATATTACATTTACCGATATATTTTATCTAATGGACCGTTTAATGGTATAAATACTAACAATGTGTATCAATATCAGAAATATACTAAAGTGTGCTATCCGCGCCTATGATTACACAGATAACACACAAATGTTACATGATTAATTTATTTGTATTCCTTATTTTGCCTGCAGCCGCCTTTATCATCACAAACAATTCTTATACATATAGCACGGTTAGCGTATTTAGGCGATACAATTATTAGAATAATGTTGATACAACAAGATCACAAGTTTATAACAGATGAAACAAAAACAGTAGACAAGGATAACACATATCAGGACACAATCAGTGCACGAAGTCACAACACATAAGGAAACATTCAGTGCACAAAGTCACAACACGTAAGAACACAAATCAGTGCACGAGGTCACAACTCGTAAGGACAATATCAGTGCACGAAATCACAAGTAAGAACAAAATCACTGAACGAAGTCACAACATGAAAGGTCAAAATCACTTCACGAAGTCACAACACAATCAGGACAAAATCAGTACACCAGGTCACAACACAATCACGACAACATCATAGCACAAGGTCACAATGCATCAGGACAAAATCAGAACAAACCTCTAATGGACATTGCTTCTTAAAGACAACTCATGAGAATATTGTTATCAAACACACCGCTAAAGAATATTGTTATCAAACACAAGGCTTACGAATAATGTTATCAAGCACAACTTCAGATAACAGTGTTTTTAAACTAAGGCTAAAGAACATGGTTATCAATTCTTTTATAATTTTGACTATTTTACTCCTTTAACTGTATTTTTCGTCCATTATTAAAATATTGACGCCATTGTGTCGCATTATATTGACATTGGTCCATATTATATGCAAAAACTAAACTATTTTGAAAAAAAACAAGCATACGAGAGAGATTAAGGACATAACTTGTCAATAAAACTTTTTTTTTACGTTAGCCTAAACAGTTTGAATACGCATTATATAGGTACCATATTTAAACAAAATGTAACTCTTCGTGTTTGTAATCAATCTTCATGTTTGAGTAGAATACCCACACTGAAGGAAAGCCCGCAACCTTTTCACGCATAAAGAGTTGTGTTACTAAAATACAGTATGACAGCTGGCAGTGATAGGACTAACGCTCTATACTGTTTCCACCATCAGATATATCTGTAGTAGGGCTAGGGGCATTTACAAGAGAGTGTCGCCACACATTCGCGTTGTCTGCTTATTTCGAAGGTTTTCAAAGTGGCGCCACCTAGTTGTATCAGCACGTACTACACCCAGGTTCGATGTGCCAATGGCATGGAGTGAAAAAAACACAAAGAGCTGTATATAAAGTTTAACAATTTAATATATTATCATTAAGATGGTAGTATTAACAATGCTATGATTCTAGCTTTGGTCATTAGCCTTAGTCCTTTTAACAATTACATAATGTACAAACACAAATAGGTTGAGGTAACCCTTACATGTACCAACTACTGACTAGTGTAGTGGCCAAGAAGGCTAAAATGGCTAATAGTTACTAACGAATCTCAACGTAAAGGAGCGATAACAAGTATAAAGTCGACAAATGAATGAGGTATAGAATTAATATGAAATCATTGTTCGGGGATTGAACCCAGGGCCCTCCAACCCTGGTAATCCCTATCCCAACTATTGCTGAAGAATTAAAACAATTGAAAAAACATTATATATATATGAAACTGGTGTGCCCTAGGTATAACTACCCCTCCCTGTAAAGGTGTTCCCCTACATATAAGTGAGGGTCACGTGTATGCGTAATAACCACCCGTCAAACCCAACTCTAGGTTCAAATACTAAGTCTTCATAATCTCACTATCACTACTTCCCAAAACTTCACACTACATTATGTCCAACCCCTTACCCAAAAGCTATGTACTAAGAAAACATTCCGCTGACGGAACGCGTGATAAACAAACTACAAACAGGGAGCCTACATCCCGCTGACGGGACGAATTATTAGAATAACGAAATAACTACATTGTAACAGCTACATCCTGCTGTCGTGACGACTCAATAAGGGGCTTACCTCACCTGAGAGTAAAGAGACCAGTATAGTCGGCAGACGACCAGAAGACAGAGTACCGAACACCTAGAACTACCCGGCTAAATACCAAAGGAATAGTCTCTAAGACTACACTAAACAAAATCCTACGAGACGAACGATTGGCTGAACCCGAGACGAACAACCAATCACAAAATATAACTACTTCCACCAAATGGCATCTTATTAGGACAAACAAAAGTTCAATAAGTGTTCTGTAACAGAATACTGGAATTAAAATAATACAAATAACGCACGGTATTACTAAATGGAACCTAGAGGTGACAAAATATCTTCGCTAGGCAAATGACACATTGTCACGATATATAAAGATGTTCAAAATTAATGTAGTTGTATAGCTAGGACTTGAACACGAGGACACACCAAATTTCACATACTAAAGATGTCAAAATACTAAATACAGATTAGAAGTGCTTAATTCACCTCATTCAACTTTGGGATACTAGCAGAGCGAATGTAATTCTCGGTAAATTCACTATTAAATCCAGAAAAAAATATTAAACTTTTCCACTATATTATAACCCTGAACATATACTCTCAGAATTCGCCATAATTCATGACGTGCAGAGTATATGAACACTATTATAACGTACAATATATATATCTTGTATACAAATAATATTGTTTCAAGTTAAGATAGGAAATATACACTACCTTTATCTTCTTTTTTTTGCAACAGACTTACTTATATTTTTCTAGAGTAATAAATGCAGATATTTGTTCAATAAAAACATACAGCATAATAGGTCTAAAATATCTCTTGGTTTTAACATTCCACCTTCCCAGGTTCAAACACCTGGTTCTGATGTAGGTGAATTATCACCCTCTTGCTAGCTTTCACCTGCATCATGGATGGAGTGATCCACCCTAACCCTAATTTTTGGTTCACCTGCGGTTGAAACCCCCATGACCCTATGCTATATACCCAGGGTTTGAGTTTGCTTTCATATTTTATTTTCTATGAACTAGCAGCTTTGCCTAGCTGTTCATTGCTAAGTTCTAATTAGCCTGAATAATCTGCTTAAAGCCATTCCACATGATACACTGTGACATAATTTACAACTGCTGTAGCAGGGAGGGTAAACATAATGCTGGACAGAAAAATATAATTTAAAAGTAATCTTAAAAGACTTATCACAGCTCTGTATCTCTCTGTGGGCTGTACCACAATTAGTGGGCAATTAGTTCTATAAAGAAGCCCCGTTCCCTCGAGCTAAGTGTAGGCACTAACTTCAATATAGTCAGTTAAACAACCAGTTGTTTAACACTCAACTATCTGCGCAGTCTGAGCAGGAACTGTTATTTTCTTAGCAATCCTAACCCGAGCATAACTGCTAGACAACTGTTTAAACAGCTTGACATTGCCTAATTTGGTCTTAAGTGTCTGCTTACTAATGAGTAGATCACACTTGTATTTCTCAAGGAAATCACACCTAGTATACCGGTCAAATTCTCTAGGGAAGCAACAACAAAACCATGCTCAAAGGTCATGGATCCAACTTCAAATGACAAATTCACCTCTCCATGAATCTTCTAGCATCTACCATCAGCTGCTGTGAGGTTGGTGTCAACGCTCTGGAGCGATGCGACCGGCAACCCTAAACTACACAATTC
>JAUMHH010021082.1:0-10714 GCA_032359455.1 Chlamys rubida | reverse complement strand
GCAGCCTCCCAAAATACACACGCATACACTACACGCATGCCTCTTGCACACAGGGGAGGCCGTCCTTAAATGACCTTAGCTGTTAATAGGACGTTAAACAAAATCAAACAAAATTGCCTCACTTAAGTACACAGCAAGTGTTTGGAGACCTGCAGTATTAGGACACCAAAAGGATAGGACATTTCCATAGTAGTCATGCAAAGCTGCTGGACCCAAGAATTTAAGAATTATAGCAACATTGAGAGACTATGCCATCTACTTTTGCTTAAACAACTTGACAAAGATATAATAACTGTATCCAAGTTTACGAATTGGTAACAATTCAAATATGGTGGAATGAATACCAGAGCTTGCTGCACAGGGGAAATCTTAGGAGGCCACACTCAAACAACATTGTGATTTAAATCTACGAAAACATTACTTTACTGGAATTTGAATAATAATTTATGTCTCTGTCATCATGTTATTTCATCACAAACACTGAGTAAAGGGTTTTTGAGAAAGAAATTGTCAGAGGTAAATTATCACAAAGCCAGTATACATATGGAGTAAGAATTATTTGTTTATCTCTCTGATAATGACACACGTACAGCCTGTGTCTATTAATATCTTATTTAATCCTGCCAGATTTGATGAGGATAATGCATGTACCGTATATTTTTATTTTTTTCTTATTGTAAATAATCTCTATATGTATTTGAAGCAGTAAACTCTTAATCTTTAAAATGTCATTTGATAAGAACTTAAGATATGGTTACTGGTATATGTAAAACACTATGTACACATGTATAACGTCAGTATATATATATACATGATGTACAGTGTAAGAACTTAAGATACGGTTACTGGTATATGTATAACACTATGTACACATGTACAACGTCAGTATATATATATACATGATGTACAGTGTAAGAACTTAAGATATGGTTACTGGTATATATGTATAACACTATGTACACATGTACAACGTCAGTATATATATATACATGATGTACAGTGTAAATATCTAATGTACCTATAAACTGTACCAAACGTAAATAGTAATACTCATGTGTGAAACTAAAGCTTATTTGTTTTTACTGAATAACTGTAGGTCTGTTCCTGGGGAAAAAACACTGATTTGTCAGGTTTTGCTGTCACTTTGTCCATACTCATTAGCCTATAGCCCTAGGGTATTACAACATTAGCAGAGATAAGACTGTACTGTATATGTTATACCTGATTTATAGCAGAAGCTTATATTAGCCTAAAGGCAGTACACATGTACAGACTACATGAGAACCACTAGACGGATCACCCAAATTTGTAGGGTTACTGTCAGCCTGCTGTCCAGTTGTTATATTGTCTAATTGTTTGTAATACATCCATTAAACTAGCAGGGTGTAATCGTACTACTGTGCATATATGTGCGTACATATACCAGTATCATATAAGCAAGCAAAGCACACAAATTTAATTGTTGTCTTATATGGTGCTTCCTGTTTAGCATCTAGATATGTTGTCTAATGCTGTGTTTAGTTTAACTCATTCACCCCTGAAATTTCTTAATAAACTATTCCAACATTTGAATTGGAAGAGTTCAAATGTGTCTTCAGGGGTGAATGAGTTTTAACATATTGCATTGATACAATGATTCAAATGGATTGGACAACAATTGATTGCAACTTATAGCAGTCCTCTTCATAATACAACAAAGCATGTATGTATATGTTTTTATAACAATTTTCTTTGATAAGGTAACTATCTAATTTAACTGATAGAGGATGGTAACTGGACGGTGGGAATCTAGCTAGAACATACCTGATTTTGTTGTTTTTATTGCTTTTGACAGATAATTTCCCAAATTCATGTTACCGGTATTTACGTAACAGCACAACATGAAAAAATGCTTGAAGTGAAGCACATCTAAAAAAGTTAAGAGGAAAGCAGAATTTTGATGTTAAAATTATTTATTTCAGCATCGGATGCAATTGATTTGCTGCTGAAATCAAAATGGGCCAAGCCAAGTAAGAGTGATATTTTGTTGTCCGACAGAAAATCTTGTGAGAAGTTCTGTGAGAGGTAAGTAAAAATTACATTGTGATATTTATCTTTGAAAATATTAGTGTTATTTAATTTTATTGAAGTCCCATTCCCTCCAGCCAATTTAAAAATATTTGGAAAAGTGCTTGAATTTTTATTCTTCCTCTTGAAATGAACTTGAAATTATTGAAACAAATGGGAGGAAATTCACTGAAGACCTGAACTTTTATCTTTGCTAAATACCTAACAAACATTAGTCATTAGATTGAAAAAAAACATGAAATTAGGAAAATTGTAATTTGTTTGACAAAAGAACATATTCAACTGCTTTGATACATAGTTTAACAGAACGCTGAGCATGAGAGATGTAAGAAATGAGTTTGCTGTAGGACAATTTGCTGTGGAGATTGATGACCAGGAGAAAATTCCTTAAAAGAAATGTGTCGATAGTAAACACATTATTACGATTGTTTTCAGGTTACTACAGAAGGGACTGTTTCACAGGGCATTAAAGTTAGAGAGACGGAAAGACAAAGTCCTTGACAAAAAGAAGAAAAAGAAGAAGGCAGAAGAGGTGGAAAATGAGGAAGAAAAGGTAGATAAATAAAAATCTCAAATACATTAGATTATATAACCAGTGATTGAGCACGGACAAGATGACATTATAAAACTCATTAAATTCTATATTTTTTCAAATTCCTGAAAACGTCTTTGTATACATATCTATGACCACACGTAACCTTGGTGAAATACTAGCCACTTCCTACCAACTCTGACAGGGAGACTTTTTCTTCTGCTCAATTGAAAGAACACCTTACTAGTAAACCAGAGCTTCTGGGTTCTATCTGTTAGCAGAGACATTGGCAAAATGATAACCTAGCTCTGTTACATTGGCACTCACATATGGTCTTCAGGAAATTTTGACAAAAAATACCCAGCCCCTCGCAAGCAACACTGACACCCATACAAAACCTTGAGATGAGTTATTTCCTGGAGGAGTGTGTCATCCTGGTGAATTACTAACTACTTAAGTCCTACCAACTGGGCTGGGAAGCTTCTTTAGCTCAGTCTGTAGGGTATAAGACTTTAATGAACCAGGGCTACTTGGTTTAATCTTGGGGAAGGAATTGAGAAAAATAATGACCTCTGTTATACATGCATGTATATGATTGAAAAAAATGTGCAGTGTTATTTTCTGCCCTTATTTGGGCCAAAGTTTGCCTCAATGCCAGGACATAGGCAGTTTCCAATTTGAGAAAAAAAATAGAAAACATAATATATTTAAAAAGAAATTCTCACTGATGTACAATAAAACTGTTTTTAAGTCAAATGTCTTGGCTTGTGTGGAGAGATTTGCAAGAATCATTATCCAACCACCAAACCATGACCTACAAAGTGTACATAAAACTAGGAAGGTTTTGATTTGAGCCATAATGACTCGAATAATTTGAGCATTTGTACAGAAGTCAAAATCCAACTTGTACCCAGGTAACATCTGCTGTGAATGATGATGTCACTAATCTACCCATGTGTGATGAAAAAGCATGTTTAGAAACACCCTAAAAATTAGTCATGTTGACTGGTAATAAGAAACGGAATTAGAATGAGATGATATGTAATTCATTTTAAAATGATGTACAAAACATTATTGGCATGTTCCTTAGTGATACAGAATTTGTATTAAAGAACCAAATTTAATATGTAAGTATTACCTACACATGTATATCTTATTATAATATTCAAGGATAAAAAGACCACAAAAAAAAAGAGTAAGAAAGACAAGGCAATAGAAGAGAAAGAAACAGATGAGAAGGAGGAAGACAAAAGTGAGGACAAAAGCAAACAAGAAGACAAGAAGGTATGAATTGGTCGTGTGACATGTGATGTTAATGTACTTTAGTACCTTGACTGAGGTAGAAGAAATGTTCATAAGGCTAGATGTGTCGAGTTGGACCCCATTTCTCACACACTCCATAGGTTTATCTCGTTTTTGGAAAGGATAGATTTAAATCAAAGTAGCTCACACATAAATTTATTCTGAAAATGCTACCATGCTGCAAAAGAATTGTTATCAACAATTGGAACGCTAATACTTTTGGCATATGGTATGTGTGAAAATGGCAGCACTATTTAGATGTTACATATTTCTTGAACAAGGAATATTACGATAATACCAGTAGCAAATTTTAAGTGTAGGAGAAAAATACTAGCTTTATGTAATACAGGCCAGAAAATCTCAATCCTCACTGGGTTGATACGTATTTTTATATTTCATTACATCAAGTTCGGGATGATACATATGGTGTTGTTACACTGTACATCAGAATTGTGATGGTAAATAACAATATTATATAACATCAAAATCATGATACAATGTGATATATAGAAAAAGTGACAACCTACCTGTTTTAACAAGCTCCAATTAACCACCACTTCTGTTCCAGTCACATTTCTTAAGTTTACAGACACTGGTAAAACATTGGTATACTGACCCATAGATACATTGGTATACTGACCCATAGATACATTGGTATACTGACCCATAGATACATTGGTATACTGACCCATATATACATTGGTATACTGACCCATAGATACATTGGTATACTGACCCATACATACATTGGTATACTGACCCATAGATACATTGGTATACTGATCCATAGATACATTGGTATACTGACCCATAGATACATTGGTATACTGACCCATATATACATTGGTATACTGACCCTTAGATACATTGGTATACTGACCCATACATACATTGGTATACTGACCCATAGATACATTGGTATACTGGAGGTTGATTAGAGTTATACCCATAAACACTTATAAGTACACTCAAGACGCATAAGTCTTACAATTTTTTCTTTTCTTTTAAATGAAAACCTATTTAGGATGAAGAAAAGAAAAAAGATGATGAAAAGAAAAAAGATGATGAAAAGAAGAAGAAAGAACGAAAACTGAAAGTTGACATGCATGATGATCAGATCTTTCTAGATGGAAGTGATGTAAGTATTTCATAATGCATGTACCGGTATCTTGTTTTATTCTGCTACCTTCTAAGTCACTTGTGAAGTGACCGTTGTTTACTAGTATGATATTTCCACCTTCACACAGGTATTTTTTTTATTTTTTCCAATGCATTGTGAAGGAGTTTTGTTGTGTGCAAAAATTGTAAAATGGTATCTTTTGAAACATGCATCCAGAACTGAAACATGGGAGATTGTTTTGTAACGATTTTAATGTCTAGCTGAAATAGTTCAGTTCAATAAAGGAACTTCTCAGTAATGTTTTTAACATGTATTTACAGGTATACGTGTGGATCTATGACCCTGTTCCAGCAAAGACTTTTGTTATAGGCCTGTTAATGGGTAAGAGGATGCTATCAAAGTTTACAAACTGAACTGTTATATGAACAACACGTCACTTATAAGATCTTATCACCAGTATTACCCCCTTCACCCCAATGTAACTTAAGTAAACTTTACCATGTATTGATCTGGATGAGTCTATTGTGGTCTACAGTGGTGAAAGAGTTAATTAAAGTTCCACCTCTGGTAAATCTCTTTTCCTTGACTTTGTGAACGATACAATGTATAAGGAAACTCTGACATAACCCTGTTAGCACCAAGAAAAGTGGATGAAGCCGTGTTGTTATCCATACATGTTCAATGTATCGGGAGAAGAACTCTTCCTATTTATTGATGTACAGTGTTTTGTTATACAGTCTGTGTATCTTTAATCTGTCATTGGTAGTTCTTTGTGTACTAGCAAACTTCTGATATCAACTCTAGTTCTTGTACATATTTAAAATGACAATGACCAATTTTCCCATTTAGAATATATTTTCATTTCTGTTCGAACTCATTGATTTCTTATGAAAAAAATCTAAATTTTATCAGAAGAAAATAATCATCCCAACAGCTTTACAGTGATAGGTTTGGCGATGCTGTATAACTCATTTTACTACAATAAAAGAGATAACTTGGTGATTTTGCAGTGGTAGGTTTGGCAATGGTGTGTGTACCGGTATTTATTTTACCACAATAAAAGAAGTGTGGTGACTTTGTGATTTTGCAGTGGTGGGCGCAGCAGCTCTGTGTGTGTTCCCCCTGTGGCCAGACGAGTTGAGGGTAGGCGTGTACTACTGCAGTTTAGCTGGGGCCAGCTTCGTCGGGTTCATCTTGTTCCTTGTTTTAGGTAAGAATTGTGTATCTAATTGAGATGTAACTTGCAGCAATAATTGGACAGCATCTAACTTTCATGATTACTGTATACAGGGAATCTTTCACACAGTCAAATTTTCCCTTTGCCAATGGAATAAGTTTTTGCTCAGTGTTAATTTCGCCTTCACATTTAATTCCTATGAATTATGTTGTATATTTATATTCGCAAAAGACACATTGTATTGGTTGTTCCTTAAAATTTCTTTTGAAAAAACAGTTACTTTACTAATTTTTTACAAAATGCAAATGAAGGTTTCAAAAATTGTGCCAGTCAATTTTGTTTTTGAGGCTTTCACAAATAACTAAAAGCAGAAGAAGACTTGTAAAATGAAAATTATCTCCTTATTGCATTTACATTATTTTCAATTTCAGTTCGATTCCTACTGTTTTGTGTCATTTGGACTGTGACTGTTGGAAAAATTCATTTTTGGTTTTTACCGAATCTGACAGAAGACGTTGGATTTTTCGATTCATTCAAACCTTTGTATAAGTGTGACATTTACAATGGGAAGGAAGAAGAAGATGATGTAAAGAAGAAAAAGAAAGATAAAAAACAGGATAAGGAAAAGGAGGTCATGGAAAAACAGGAAGCACAAGAGCAGGGCTTTGAATTGGTGCAGAAGGAAGATGTAGAGGAAAACCTAGATGAAAGTGAGAAGAAAATATCAGAAGATGAGAAGGAGGTTGATGAAGATGAAGAAATAAATGAGGATGAAGAAGAGGATATAGATGAAGAAGAAGATGTCGATGAACATGAATATGAAAGTAAAAAAGAAAAGTGATTTTCCTTTTACAAGCAAAATATTTGGAACTTGGACAAATTCTGTTTTTAAACATTTTAGAATTCAATAATAGTACTGATACCACAGTATTTTACCTGCCATAAGCAAGGGAGACTACTCATGTGATGGTGGCATACAAAAGGAACTATTGTCTGAACAGGATAGCTTAGATAATGTGGGGTTTTTTATCACTCACAAATTATTTTATCAGTTTGATAACAAATATACAAACACCTTATTTCCTTAACCTCTAAACATTTGGAATAGGAATTTATTACACATTTTTATTAAAGTTATTTTCAATCTGGATTTACCACTGTAAAAAGAGAAAACTCCTGTATTTTATTTTCATTTTGTGCATGGTTGATTTTCAATAGAATATGCATGTATGAACTTAAAATTACAAACAACATTTTGTGTTTTACTAGATATGGAATATTTCCAAATATCTATTTAGAGTTTTGTATTTCTGAAACACAAATATGTTTATTTATATTTTTCTTATGAATTTTACTACCATTTTGGAAGATGAATTAAATTATAAGGTATGTACAATAAATTAGTATAAAAGTATTTGTGAGTTATCCCTCAAAAGACCATGTTAACTGAGTTATCCTGCTCAGAATTAGGTGAATGTGATCCGTTAAACAAAAGGAATGGGCCTTTTGTTTACATCTGATAGAGTTGTCTTTCTGAGACAAAAGGTGAATGTGTTTTATTATAACACATTATAGCAGTGGTCAGCTGATATGGGGAGTAGTCAGTGGTCAGCTGACACTGGGATTGGTCAGTTCTGAGGCCATATTTACACAATATTGAATAAACATATGGACACTGACATTTATGTATGATGAAAGATTTGCCAAAAGCTTAGGTACACTGTTTTGTATTTACATTTAGCAGTAATCACAACCTGAAATAAAGATAAGAATTTCGTAACTTTGATACTGATATGGTCAGGGACCTATACAATTTCTGTGATAATTTCTGTTTCTTTAAAATTTTAATCTGAGAAAGAAAATCTCTTGGATTTGATTTTGTTGGAAATTGAAGAGTCAAAATCAAATCTATTCTGTATAGATGGAATCTTATTACATTTCAAATGAGGTATTCCACACAAGTGCTCTACGATAGGATTTGCTAAATTTCTCAGTGCACAGCATTGCTAGTGTGAATGTACAGTGACTATATGAACATTTTAACTTACTCAAGGTCTGACATAGAAGCTTGTATGATCTGTATCAATTTCATGTTACAATTTATGAGAATAATCTGGTATTCCTCACTTGTATGATCATTGCCTCATCTGTGTACCAACTTATTAATCCAATTGCATTATCAAAATGATTTTGAAATTGAAAAAGCTCTTTGATTCATAAAAAGCTGCAGAATTTTGAACCAGAGGCAGAGATAAAATTGGTACACCAGTCAGTAGATGACAGAAGTATCGCAGATGAAAATAGTTTCTCCAACAGAACATCTGGTAATCCTGGCGCACAACAATACTGTTTAATTCTAGTCTTGTGTATTTGTACATTGAAAATTTGTCCATCTGCATTTTTGCCTCCTGCCAAACTTTATATTTATATTCTTAAATACTGTAGTAGAGTGCTGCATAGTCCAGTTATAGATTTAATGTAGTAACATGTCTGTACTTTGTAAAGAAGGATGGACAGTTGGTAAATGTTAAGAAGGATGGACAGTTGGTAAATGTTAAGAAGGATGGACAGTTGGTAAATGTTGCATGTTACGTTAATCATTGTACCTGTGAATTGTGCGAGATTATTCACACATATTTTATTGATGAACAAAGATTAGATGGCAATACAGTACAGCTGTATAATTTGTTAAAGTTATCTCCCTTCTTTCAATGGGATTGGTGTTCAGTTGTCTTCTGAGTGTTCAATATCAACAACTTTTGAATATGTCATGAATTAAGTTGCCAAATCAAGGTTGTAACTCATAAAGGACATGTTATATATTTCTTGCCGAACTCTTCTGATGGGATTTTGATGTCACAGTAAGATAAGATGTAGCCTTAAGTGTCGGTATGTGTTCATTCAAACACGTCTCTAAATATTGATAAAAGTTGCTATCTGAGGACATTTTTGTTGTTAATTTTGTTAGACTATACATCTTTATTGTTTGTTAAAATCAGTTTTTACTGCTGTTGTATTGATGGGGGAGAGTGGAGCACCACTGATTAATAGATATACATTGGACTCACCATTATAGATAAGCTGGGATTTATTGAGATAGAGTGATTGACTTTTTATCTGCAGTGCTGACAAATTGGGAAATAGTCAGGCTTTTAAAAGGACATTGTAATATTTTAAAATACACACGTAGCCTCTGTCATTTTTGAGTAGTGTCAGAATATAGTCTCATCTTGAGTACAGTTAAAAATGGCCGAATTTTGTATTAGACGATTTAAAAAAAATGACCATATGGGGCCAGAATGAGGTGATTTGTGCCAGTAACACTGTCTCTATGCTATTAGATGTCATTTTGTTATATTGTCTTGTATCACTGGGAAAAAAATTGTTCACTGAAAATTCGAACAGGTTACGCAATTGAATAAACAACTGTTGTAGAAATATATGTATTGTATCATGTTATTTTTTTTTCTATTCAATAAAATCCTGTCATTACTCTAAATGCTCCTTGAGAGCAGATTAGGACTTTCATGCAAGGCTTCACGTGCACTTACTTCAGTCAAAGAACAGAAGTAGATCATTCTGTATCACTGCATGTGGATAGGTACTAAACAGTGTTTTGCATTAACAGTGAATTGAATTTCACAATGCACTCGACTCCGTTTTAGCTGATATTATCAGTATTGAGCTGGCAAAACAGTCTATTTTAGACAAGGAAATTAGGACTATACACTAGCTCATTTGTAACATATTCATCGATCTGCAAGTTTAACCTATTTCTGTCTATGCTGAATGATGTACAAAAATTCTGAGAATTTAATCGCTAAATTGTGTGTATATCCACAACATTTTTAATAGGCAGTCATTCGATGTACAACCTGAAAATGTCGTTGGTATTCCCTTTATATTTTTCTTCATTCTTTTTCCATTTACATGTGTGGCAGGGTTCAATTGTACTAGCTTCGAGCTAGGGGGAATTTCCCTTTAGCTCTGTGGTAGAGCGTCCGACTAGGAACCTGGAGATCGAGGGTTCGATCCCAGGTGGAAGCACACTATTCTCTTTCCTGTTACACATGTTTGAATTTAACTGTGAATTTCGTCATTTGAGTCTCCAACAAATGCCTCTTAAGATCCACTTATTTATTTATTGTCTAAAACTGTTCAGCTTCTTAGGAAACAAAGTTTCCAGTTTTGGGACTATATAAAGCCTTCTATAAGAATCTCCATTTTTGCCAGCTCCGTATCACTAATACCAAGACCGTAATACTTAATACTGTAAGGCACATGAAAAATGAGTTCGAGACTGTATTGATAATAAGCTGGAATTTCTAAGGGTCTGTCCATAAACTGACTACTAAAAACACACTTACAATTTAAAGTGTACTCGTGCATATCCCCCGACAGGCAATTGCCTAGACTGGCTACCAGCCCCCAAGTTTTTTTGAAGAATTTCTCAGCTGCATTTTACTACTAGCTTATCTCCCCCTAGTTTAGAATCAGACATCCAAGTGATCAAAAT
>JAUMHH010021071.1:0-10714 GCA_032359455.1 Chlamys rubida | reverse complement strand
TCCTACTCCTGTCTCCCTACAACACCCGTCCTAGTCCTGTCACTCTACAACACCCGTCCTACCCCTGTCTCCCTACACCACCCGTCCTACCCCTGTCTCTCTACAACACCCGTCCTACCCCTGTCTCTCTACACCACCCGTCCTACCCATGTCACTCTACAACACCCGTCCTACCCCCGCCTCCCGACAACACTCGTACTACCCCCGCCTTCCTACACCACCCGTCCTATTCCTGTCCCCCTACAACAACCGTTCTACCCCTGTCTCCCTACAACACCCGTCCTACACCGCCTCCCTACAACACCCGTCCTACCCCTGTCTCCCTACAACACCCGTCCTACCCTATCTCTCTACAACACCCGTCCTATCACTGTCTCCCTACAACACCCGTCCTACCCTGCCTCCCTACACCACCCGTCCTACCCCTGCCTCCCTACACCAGCCGTCCTACCCCGCCTCCCTACAACACCCGTCCTACCCCTGTCTCCCTACAACACTCGTCCTACCCTCGTCTTCCTACACCACCCGTCCTACCTCCGTCTTCCTACACCAATCGTCCTACCCCAGTCTCCCTACACCACCAGTCCTACCCCCGTCTCCCAACACTACCCGTCCTACCCCCGTCTCCCTACACCGACCGTCCTACTCCCGCCTCCCTACACCACCCGTCCTACCACTGTATCCCTACAACACCCGTCCTACCCCGCCTCCCTACAACATCCGTCCTACCCCTGTCCCCCTTCAACATCCGTCCTACCCCTGTCTCCCTACAACACCCGTCCTACCCCTGTCTCCCTACAACACCCGTCCTACCCATGCCTCCGTAAACCACCCGTCCTACCCCTGTCTCTCTACAACACCCGTCCTACCCCTGTCTCCCTACACCACCCGTCCTACCCCTGTCTCTCTACACCACCCGTCCTATTCCTGTCCCCCTACAACAACCGTCCTACTCCCGCCTCCCTACACCACCCGTCCTACCCCCGCCTCCCTACAACACCCGTCCTATCACTGTCTCCCTACAACACCCGTCCTACCCCCGCCTCCCTACACCACCCGTCCTACCCCCGCCTCCCTACACCACCCGTCCTACACCACCTCTAACGTTACTATAATATTCTGAAGAAGAAACAACAGATAGTATACCTTTCGTGGCCATGTTCCCGCAGCAGGTACCGCTGAGTGAGACCTATATATCCCAAGCAACCTGACTATCCCTTATCAACCCCGACCTAGTTCATGATGCGCCTGCATACTGTTGTTACGGATCTCGGAAAGAAAATTTTTTTTTAAATATCAATATGTACCTGGCTTGTTACCTCCTAGTGAAGTTAACATCTATGTGAAGCCGTTGAGAATTAATCTCCTCTTTTTGTGTATGTTAGGAGATGACACTCGTGTTTCCATTTTATAAAGCGCAAAGTACGTCTAGCTTTTATTATCGCTTTCTAGTTTTTTGTGTATTACAAAAAAGGTTTCTAACCAATAAGATAAGAATTTGGAATACATTTATCGTTGGTTTGATGTAAATAGTTTTATGCTATTCATATATATGCATACACACAAGCATGCTTTATGTCCTTTTCTTGCTATTAGCTTTCCCCCATCCTTTACCAGGGTTATACACGTTCTGGCATAGTGTCGCTTCAGCAGAGAGAAATGTCCATGTTAAATTAAGCGCTAGGTGGCGCCAAGGGTAGGAATGCCTTATATAATTAGTCAGTCGACCAGTTTATATAAAAAAACAATTTTGAGATCACCTTAAAACGCCTTAATTTACGTATATGGAAATATATCCATTTTCGACATAAGTGCCGAAACGTGTGTGTACCGAAACGTGTGTGTACTGAAACGTGTGTGTACCGAAACGTGTGTGTACCGAAACGTGTGAGTACCGAAACGTGTGTGTACGAAACGTGTGTGTACCGAAACGTGTGTGTACCGAAACGTGTGTGTACGAAACGTGTGTGTACCGAAACGTGTGTGTACGAAACGTGTGTGTACTGAAACATGTGTGTACGAAACGTGTGTGTACCGAAACTGTTGGAAAGGATGAGTGTCTATAAGGCCCCTTTTTTGGGTCCTGGTATATTCGGATTTTCACCTCCTTAATTTGTTCAAAGATGTTCTATTGTATGACATGCGAAAAAACTAAGGTAAAAGTTTGACCGAAAATGGGTTTTGGGGGGTACCAAAAGGGGTAGGGTAAATCACAAATATAGTTTGCTGTTTTCAAAGCGAGCTTAAAAACCAAAATAATACCATTTCTGTTTATGGAAACGTGAAGATTAAACAGGAATATATAAAATAATGAAACATGACAGAATTGCAATCCTCACTTAAAGATTGTTTATATAAAACGAGGGATTAAGACAGGGGGTTATTTTAGGTAATTTTCAAATGAAAAGTGTTTTGATTTCTCAAAAATTCTCTTTCCTATTTATATTTTGACTTGAAATTTACAACTTGACTCATTTAAGTAGACTTACATAAATTGCATATTCACTACATACTTTCCTACCGTTTTATACTGAGTTATGGCTTCTGGACACATCTCAAACTTGGCTATTTCAAATATCTCTCAATCTTAAGTGACTTAAAATGTGCAGGACACCCTTCATATGCTATAAATATAAGATATCAATTGTTAATATTGTATATTATATATATCATGTTATATATAGCATATATTATTGTGAACCATCCAATTAAGTGATTAATTAATATTACATAAGTACTATAGTTACATTTGTATGTTTTTGTGTAAGGGAATTAACTCCAATTATGATTATATCATTTGCCAATTGTCACATCATGCATGTTCTCCCTTGAAGGGAACTCTTTAATTTGGAAGGGAATAAAGTGAAGATCACGAACATGAACGGTTTGTGTTGATATGTTATCCTCGATATTCTGCCAAGCGAGTCCCCACTAGAGACAGTTAACTCAACCCGTTACATGGTGGAGAATCCAAAGTGTTTATCGCGTCGTGAGATACGATCGAGGCGGCGATTTGAGCGGCCAGCCGTCATTGGCGAGCCGGTGCGGGCAGGCGGTGATCGATGGAAAATGGACCACGTGTAGTGTGACGCCTTACTAATGGGGGGAAAGGGGAAAAGGGCCACTGTGAACGAGAAAAGGACCACTGTGAACAATGGACAGGTGCGGTACACCACAGACAATAAATAACTCATCATCTGGTATTTTGTCAACATCGTTTTTGGACTCCCATTTAATTTCACCCCATATTTCTACCCCGTTCTACGAAAATAACGTACCAGACTTTAGCCTCAGGACAAGTCGGACACCCGTTGTCGATGTTTTAAAGAACTCATTTGTCAACATAACAGACACTCCCATTTCACATGTAAAATTTCAGGAAAAAGATGACAAAGTGAGTAGTGATTGTACCAGCACCATGGCCAAAATCGTATGTGAGACATTTTCGGGCTATCCCCATGAAAATGCCCAAAGGTTTATATCACAATTCGACTCATATTCAATGTTTTTAAATCTACAAAATGACTCTAGGAAAGTGGCAGCTTTCCACCTGCATTTAAAGGGACCTGCAGTGTCGTGGTTTAATGCATTAACAGAAAAAGACTGGCCAAATGTATTGTCCCAATTTAAATCACGGTACTTTCTGACCGCCGAGGGTCAAAGTCCAACACTTTTCCTAGAAATGGAGAACTTTTCCAATTTAAAACTGATATCTGGTCAACCCCTAGAAGATTTCCACGCCGCCGTTGTTGAGAAAGGGACAATGCTGGGTAAACCAGAATATGAAATTCTTGGGAGATTTATAAGTGGGCTACCCGAAAAGTTACAGTTTTTCGTACGGGCCGGGGCACCTAAGGACAATATGACCGCCCTTACTCAAGCCAAACTTGGGGAGTCCTGCGGGTACCGGGTGGACTCTCAGCCACTTGTAGTTGCAGCGGTTTCAAAGTTACCTGTCACATTCAGCGGCCGTGATACCAGCTTACAAGAACTGAAGGTACAGGTGGATAATTTGACTCGTGCTATGGAGCGTCAACACATGCGCGCGCCTCAACATATGTCTACGCCGGAATCCAATACACCCCAATGTCATAAGTGCCATGGTCAGGGACACCTCAGGGCAAAGTGTAATTGGAATGGGGAGGATGAACGAGCTAGCCATGCTCAGTGCCAACTGTGTGGGCAATTTGGACACATAGCCATTAAATGTCGGTGCTATACCGATCCACCCCACCACAACCAGCCACAGGGAAATGCTCACTTCCCGAGAGGAAATCGCGGCCTCTTGGGAGACAGACGCTGAAGCCTAGTCGCGATAAACCCCCAGAACGCCTTTGTGCGGCGAATATTGAATGGAACAATGACAGTCACACTAATAGTAGTACTAATGACACAGGTAGTGGTGAGAATGAGACTGACAATGAAAGTGATGATTTCTTTGATTCAAATTCAAATTGTAAATTTATGTTTATGCCTGTACATGTTTCAAATATCAAATGTCAAGCTTTGTTAGATTCTGGATGCAACATCAATGTCATTTCAGAGTCATTTTTTCAGTCATTACCAAGAGATTGTAAAACACAGGTTCAGAGAACACCGTCTAGAATCAAAGTAGCAGATTCTAGATCTGTTGAGGTGAATGGTACAGCAAAGGTAAAGGTACACACACCTTATGGTGATTGTAACTTGAATGTTTATATTCTGACAAATACTTCACACCCTCTCATTATTGGTTCCACATTTATGTCAAAGTACAATGTTGTGTTGGATTTTGGTACTAACACTTTTGGTACAAGCATACTTAAAGTAAAGTGTAAATCTGAGCTCAGCATTAAGGCCAATTCTGAATGTATTGTTTCATGTAAGCTACCAAAGGGTTCACAGATAGGATTACAGGGTATCTGTACTGGTAGTAAGCATGCGCAAAAGAAAGGTTTGTTGATTGCTAGGTCAGTTGTTACTGTACATAGATCTAGAGTGATACCTGTGAAGATTTTAAACCCTAGTCCTACCCAGATTTTTGTACCCAAGGGCACTGTTGTTGCCAATTTTGAACTATTAGACGGGTCGTCTTATCATGTTTTACCTGTTGGGAATAATATTCCAAATATTCCACAAAATGTATATACTTGTAACAATGTCAATGTTGAAATGCCAGACAATGCGCAGTCTGACACGTCTGGTCATGAGTCTGAAGATGGTTGTAATAACTTTGATGTACATACACTGCCAAATGTGAAACAAAATCAAAGTGCTGAAAGTACTCGTGACACTGACTTTCAGAAATTTTTGTCATATTTTGATTCAAATGAAAGTAATTTGTTACCAGACCAGAAACGCGACTTGCACAATTGTCTATTTAAACATAAAGATGTGTTTGTTACTGAGGAGAACCCCTCCTTAGGTTGTACAGATGTTGTTGAGCATGTAATTCATCTCAAGCCCACGGCCGTGTCTAAACACCATCAGCCATATCGCCTACCCCCGAACAAACGTGAGGTTTTACGTTCGCAGCTAGACGAGCTCCTAAAACAAAATGTCATTGCTCCTGTTAATGTACAAGAGGAAATTCCTATTTCCAGTCCTATCATTTTGGTGTCGAAGCGTACTAAGTCAGCCAATTCAAAGCCATTGAACGATAAAGCCTCACACTTGTCATCATACAGATTTTGTTGTGATTTTCGCTACTTAAATTCACAGACATTACCGTTCAGATATACTATTCCGAACATTCAAGATTTAACAGAATCGTTTACAAACCGTACACCAAAATTCATCACCTCGATTGACATGAGCTCAGGCTTTTTCCAGATGGGTATTACAAAGGAGTCGTCAAAGTATACCGCATTTAATACCTGTTTCGGAACATATAAGTTTTTGAGATTACCTATGGGACTCAGCACAGCTCCAAATACTTTTCAATTACTTATGGACAAAGTATTAAAGGGACTGACTTTTCAGTCAGTTTTGTGTTACTTGGATGATGTTCTCATATGTTCGAATACGTTCAGCGACCACATACGCGATTTAGAGGAAGTCTTTACGCGATTGTTTAACGCAGGGTTAAAGTTAAATCCGAAGAAATGTTTCTTTGCTCGCGACAAATGTATCTTCCTCGGTCATGAGATTTCCAAGGACGGTATACGACCGCCACCTGATCGACTTGAGGTTATTCGTGAGTACCCGACACCACGGTCACAGAGAGAACTACGTCGAGCGATGGGCTTGTTTAATTGGTTTAGGAAATTTCTACCCCAATTTAGTGTTGTGACATACCCACTTAACAAACTTTTGAGGAATGGGTGTCCTTTTAAGTGGACAGAGGAGCACCAGAGCTCATTTGACAAGGTGAAAAACATGTTGATAAATTCTGAAGCACTGTCATTTCCAAACTATGATATGGAGTTTCATCTCGCAGTGGACACATCAAGCAGAGGTATAGGATACATGCTCTATCAAATACAAGAAAACGACAATGTATGTGTGGTACGCTTCGGGTCGAAGGGTCTTAACAGACAACAGCAGAGTTATGGTCCTACTAAACTCGAACTATTAGGGATGGTCTATAGCGTTTTGGATTGTGCCACGTACCTTCGCGGACGTCACTTTATCGTGGAATGTGATCACCAGGCATTGAAACCGCTATTTCAAAAACAATTAAAGGGAGCGATTTACGAAAGGTGGATAGCAACTCTACAAGAATTTGACTTTGAAATTGTGTACAAGCCAGCAGCTAAAATGGTTGTTCCCGATGCGCTCTCTCGCTGCCATCCGTTTCCATTAGTGGGAATCATGGACCAAAGCCCAGCAGAGGAAGACATAAACTTTCCATATGTGGATGAGGAACCTAAACCTATTATACTTCCAACAGGACAAACATTGACAACATCACTGTTACGGGGAGATGACTCTGACATGGAAGTAAACAATGTATCCATGGTACCTCAAGTACCTACCATTGACTTTAGAGCGGATGAGGTATATGATGCAGATAGTGAGGACAATGTTGAGCCAGTTCGGAGACGGAAATCGCGGCCTCATTTTGGGAAATCACGAAAGCACACAGTAATTGTGGATGAACCTATACCGGACGGCTTGCCAGAACCCATAAAACCATTATGTGCTCCTAGTGCGTCCGATACTTCTCAAGAAACGATAGACCCGTTTGATCTCACCACAGACATTGAGCCCATTGCGTCCGATACTTTCCGAGAAACGATAGACCCGTTCGACCTCACAACAGACATTGATCAAACACCATTGGGTCAACCTGCACCGAGTGTCGAGAACTATGATCAGGAGACCGAAGTTGATAGTACAATTACAAGTGATCATGTTGACACAATCGCAGACAGTCAGCATGCTAATATTTCTCAGGATGTGCTGGAGGAGTTAGGTGAGGATGTCCAAGCATTGTCAACTCTTCAGAGACAGGATTCTAATCTTAAGAGCATGATAGAATATCTCCTGTCAAACACTCTGCCTACTTTACAAAAGGAAGCGCGACGTATTATACTGGAAAGCTCTGATTTCGCGCTGTTTGACTCTCTCCTGTATCATTCACGTACAGCCAAGTCTAAAAGAACTAAGGCTATGTGTCATTATCAATTGTGTGTACCGAACTCTCTTGTACCTACCGTGCTCCACAATTACCATGATTCGTTATTGGTCGCGCATAGTGGTATACAGGATATGCTAGATCGTGTCCGGGAACGTTATTACTTTCCAAAAATGTCGGTCATCATCAGTGACTATGTCCGTTCATGTCCACAGTGTCAACAGCGAAAACTGGGCTCAAGGTTAAATAAGAACTCATTTACTGCTTTTCCTACGCCTAGTAAACCATTCCAAGTGTGGGAGATAGACCTTTATGGCCCTCTACCGATGACGCCTTCAGGCAAGTCCTACATATTTACTGCGGTAGATCTGTTCTCCAAACTCATGTTCGCCGTTCCAATCGCTACTTCAGACGCTCTGACAGTGGGTGAGGCAATATTTCAACTTGTCTGTACTTACGGAGTCTGCGACACATTAATTTCGGACAGAGGATCGGAATTCATATCTAAGGCTACAGCAGCAACTTGTCGCTTACTCAACGTGCAACAGAACTTTACACCTAGCTACGTACACCATTGCCTGGGAGCATGTGAGAGAACACATGCAGTGCTTGCAACGAAACTTACTCCGTATATGAACAGTGCGAAAGACAACTGGGAAAATCTGCTTCCTGCCATTGTATTTGCGATGAACAACGGAGTAAATTCTACGTCCGGATACTCGCCACACGAAATTGTGTACGGATATCGACCATCATTTCCTCTTTGTCCCGCAGACAAGGACTTGGATACCGGCTCACCGGATGTTGATACTTACGTGACTTCGATGAAGCGAAAAGTTGACATGATACGCGAACAGCTACTTCAAAATGTAGAAGAGTCTCAAACTGCCATGACTGGAAAGGCGGATGAGAAGGCGAATCCAATTGTGTTACAAAATGGTGACTATGTGTTCCTCCGACATGAACCCACAGGAAAAGGCCAAAAGCTCCAGAACATTTATAAGGGCTTTTATATAGTCGTGGATGTTGTATCGCCTCACCTGGTACAATTGGAGGATCCAACGACTAATAAGCTTCTGCCGCGACATATACATATTGATAGACTTAAACGTGCTTTTGTCCGTGCTCCAACACCTACTGACTACTTTCACATTACTACAACGGTAAAAGTAGAAACTGCAGTACAGACCGAACCGTTTCACCCCAATACAAAGGAGACTACAAACAATGCGGATAGTGCGTATAATAATGACACTGTAGTGGACTCTCCTAGTGTTGGTAGCGATACATTCATTGAGGAAACATCTTCCGAACAAACAGGGTTTCCACCGCAACAACCCTTGAATGACATTAACGAACGTCCCAGACGAAATGTCAAGAAACCCGTCCGATATCGGAGTTCTCCGGATAGTTCGTCTGAATTCTCGAGTGCTAGCGATAAACAGTACAAGGTAAAGAGAATCCTAGCTCAGAGGAAATCCAATTCTGGCATAGAGTACTTAGTTCATTGGGTTGGGGAACCTTCACAAAATGCCCAATGGCTCCCATACATTGCTTTGAACAAGGCTGCACAAAAAGCAATAACAGCAAAACCGCCGCCAGTTGTGTAAATATGTTGCTAAAGATTGGTCGTGTACATTTATACGCGGGAACTTTGATGGAATAGTAGTAAAACTGATTACTGAAACCTGATTGCATCGTAATTGTCCCTATAGTAGCATATGTCATCATACCAGTTGCACTTGGTTATGTTCAGTCTGCTCATCTATTAGGAATGTTGATAAATATTGCCTGTAATATTTGTAATATTACATATTTTAAATGTGAATGTGTTCTTGTTTGATTCAAGATTTGAATTCCTGTACCATACATAGTCAAATCTTGATACATTTCTAGTTTCATCATTTTCTTTTACTATTTGAATTGCTAATTGTATCATATAATTGTTGAGCCAGATGGGAACAGTGTCATTCCTATATATATGTGGTTGGATAAGATGGGAACAGTGTCATTCCTACCACTTGTCAAGTTGGAGGGGAACAGTGTCATTCCTATTTTTGTTTAAATTGTAAATTATTACCCTATGTTGTCATATATAATGCATTGGTGGAACTGTTTCTCTTACTACACTGAATTGTAGTTGTTTGGTATTAAACACAATTAGTATGAGCATACACATTACATTATTATCTATGTAGGTAAGGAGCCACTTAAGCTACTCTCAGGTTCCCAGATTAACATGCCACATTTTGTTTCATAATGATTTGAAGTATTTTGACAAATTGTTTTGACACTAGATAGTTGCGAGATTGTGATTTTTTTATTGGATATCAAACAAATTGGATGAATGATGTGTGTATGGTTCAATATGATTTTCTCATGCTTCATCATTTTGTATACTATTTAATAATGATGGTTAGATGGTAGTTAAGTTGACAGTATATGGTCATGCAAACCAGTCTGCTTAATATTATATTGCCTTCATATGTTTCTGAGGAGTATTCTGTTTGTATGCTGTCAATTATATTGATTTGAGATGTGCGAAGTGTAAATTTGTGTCCGAAATAGAAAGTTTACAAACTTTTCATTACACTAATTGGGAGTAAACGGTCACTATATGTATCAATGTAATATTGGCCATTATGTTGTGATCTGGTATTGATTGCTAACGGCTAAAAGGGTATTGTTTCAATTATTGATATTGTTAATATTTTTGTTTCACTTTTCATACACGTTTGTTATACCTTTCAAGAGAGTTTAATAGTTTCAATTAGAGTTCAATATTGTATTTCCTTCTATTTTTTAAAAACAATTTCCTTATATCATCTCTAGTTGAGAGTGTTTGATTTTCAAAATATAAAAAATTCGTGCATGTTGGATGTCATACTGTAATAGCTAATATACTCTTATATGTTTTCTGTTTAAACATCAGTCATCATATTCAATCATGTTTTTGAAATAATATCAATCCAGCAAATTTAAAGTCACTGTATATTGCTATAATTTCAATCTTGTACACACCTTTGGATGGTTTGTTATATAAAAAAATTGGGGTCCAATTTTTGTTTTGCGGGGGGGATGTTATATATAGCATATATTATTGTGAACCATCCAATTGTGTGATTAATTAATATTACATAAGTACTATAGTTACAT
>JAUMHH010021060.1:0-10715 GCA_032359455.1 Chlamys rubida | reverse complement strand
GAGGTATGGATAAGGTAATTCAAATCCCGAGGGTTTGAAATACCTTATCCATACCTCACATCAGGGATGGATTCTATTTTCTTGTTTGTTAACTGAAACCTGTAAAAACAGCTACTCTTCTAGTAAAGTTGTAAACTGTCCGCACATTTCTCATTTGCATATGAATCCCGGATGGCAATTGTTAATGACGTCAATGACCCTGACTGACCCCAAAACGTCATAAAATGACGTCACGATCAATAGCGTGGCCCTGAAAGGTCCCTATAATTTGTCCGCCAGTCTGCACGTGTAAGCGATCCAGACCCGTGGGTCGGATAGAATTTTCCAAGCACCGCCAGAAATGCGGATATCTCGGTCTAGTATGCAAGAACACTAGTCCTTGAAATGGTCAATGCAATGATGAGCTATTTTGAACCCTGATTTCTGACTAACAATGAATCTGAATGTTTAGTCTGAGCATTGCCGTTTCTGATGTGGAAAGCATTAACACATAAAGTTTTTGCATGTAGTTGCTACATAGCTACCTCTGCACACAAAATACCTGGCTAGATGTGACTTCGACACAAGTGTTGGCCATTACTAACATGGATTTGATCTACCACTAGGTGCTGGTGTTCGTCCACTCGAGGAAGGAGACAGGGAAGACTGCCCGTGCTATCAGAGATATGTGTCTTGAGAAGGACACCCTAGGCATGTTCCTCAAGGAAGGGTCAGCATCCACAGCTGTACTCAGGACTGAAGCTGACCAGGTCAAGGTAGGTCATAGGTCAAACAAGAATGGTTAATAACTGTGTGAGAAAAGTGCTGAAGATGTACAATGGGTATTGTTAATGAAACCAATTTATAGGTATAAAGGGCATGGATTTTTATCATTTACAGTTCCAAGTTATTGGTCAAAAGGGCAGTTTAAAGTCAAAAGTTAATGGTCTTAAGATACCAGGTTTTGAGGGCAAAAGTATATATGGTTTATGATACAAAGCATAGGGCCATGGTTTATGATCCAAGTTAGATCATTAGTCCAAATTGCATGGTTTACAATACCAAGTTAGATCATGTATTGAAAGGCATGGTTGCTCCATTTACCGTAGGTCATAGATAAAATGACCTATACTGTGTAAAGAGCCTTAATTTTTTCTTTAAAATGGAACATTTCCATTACATGATACGTTTGTTGTTTGTTTCAGAATTTGGAACTTAAGGATCTGTTACCATATGGATTTGCTATACATCACGCTGGTATGACCAAGTAAGTATATACCCGGTAGTCATAATACTCAACAAAATCACAAGTGTTTTCTTCTATCACACCGGACATACCCCTGTATAGGATATGTAAAATATCACATTTTATTTATCACTATTTTTTTCATTAATTAGAAATACAGTGAAAGTTGTTCCTAATGAATCCATTGAGCTGAAATAGGTTGCTGTAGTTCTTTGTAATGATTTGTGTTTTGCTCTTGAGACAATTTCTTGCAAGGGTTAGAGTTTGTGTCCTAAACATGAAATTAAATTGTCTTACTAAACAAGCTTTGAAGTAGCTACGTTGTATTAAAATGAAGTACAAATAAGTCAGTTTGATGCCAAATGTACAGAATATCCAATGAATAACAACTATTCAAGATATACTCTAGAAAAATTGCAATCTAATCCTATTCAGACGTAAATGTTAATTTCCTGACTTTGTTACACAGAGTTGACCGTATCTTGGTAGAAGACTTGTTTAAGGACCGTCACATCCAGGTGTTGGTGTCCACCTCGACGCTGGCCTGGGGAGTCAACCTCCCCGCCCACACTGTCATCATCAAGGGCACACAGGTGTACAATGCAGAAAAGGGGCGCTGGGTAGAGCTCAGTGCTCTCGATGTCATGCAGGTTTGTACAATCAAACTTCGGTAGATCCTTATCAGTAATACAGGAAGTGACGAAAGGTTGACAATGCTTCTGTCGGTCCATCTGTGCGTCAATTTGTCCAGGGCATATAGTATATTCTGTAACCTTCAATTGCCAAATTTTGTAAGCAGGAAGCAAAATTTTGTTTCGTATATACAGAGTTCTAGACCTTAGTTCATGTTTGATACTAAGATTTGTCCGGAGGCAAGGAAGTTTGGTTGCTCTCAATATTTTCCATTGTTATTACTACTCGGCTACTTACTGTTATGTATGTTGACACTGACATAATGAATACTTGGCCCATTTTGACAAGAATTAAAGTCTTCTCTTACCCAGGGTAGATGATGGGTCAAGCCAGAAATTCCCAGTTTTTCACTAACTAAACTTCACACTGATCATTTGCAGATGTTGGGGTGCCCTAATCATCCCCAGTTTAATAATAACTTAAATCATTCTTACCCTTTGCCAGTCATCCCCAGTTTGTCTCTAACTAAAATGTACACTTCCCTTTGTAGATGCTTGGCCAAGCCGGTCATCCCCAGTTTGTCTCCAACTTAAATTTATACTTCACATTTCAGATGATGGGCCAAGCAGGTTGTCCCAAGTTTGTCTCAAACTATAAAATTTACACTTCCCTTTGTAGATGATGGGCCGAGCTGGTCGCCCCCAGTTTGACACCAAGGGAGAGGGAGTGATGATTACCAATCACAGTGAGCTACAGTATTACCTGTCCCTAATGAACCAACAGGTATGTGATATATGTCCAGCAAGATTTATAAATAATATTCATGGTTGGGTCTTTTCATACATTATTGATGTTCTGATTAGCTTTTAGTACTAGCATGTTAAATAAAAGATTTTTTTGTCCTAGATATCAAAACTAAAATGTTGAGTTTCAAAAATTTACAAATTTAATATTTAGAAAGCATGATAGTACTATTAAAATACTGAATGTATATATCTATTAAATATCTATTAAATGGATTTTTTTTTATTGGTAAAGTTTAGACAGCCTGCAAAAATAGTAGTTATGTTGTAGAGGACGCTCATGCTTTAAGTATATGTTTATTCAGTATTTTGTTGTTCCAGTTGCCCATCGAAAGCCAGTTTATCTCCAGACTAGCTGACTGCTTGAATGCTGAGGTTGTGCTTGGGACAGTGCAGAATGTCAAAGAGGCTGTTGACTGGCTAGGTACGTATATCTCTCCTGTTGTAGGTTGGATGCTACATTATAGGCGAGTGTCGGCACCTAATGTTTCGTAAATGGGTCCTTTGGCATAGTTCAAATGGAATTATTTAAAGAAAACAGCATTAAGGCAAACTCTATATGCTATATCAGTCTGTACGTTGTGTTTATAAACTGTTTGTGTTGTAGGCTATACCTACCTGTTTATAAGCTGTTTGTGTTGTAGGCTATACCTACCTGTTTATAAACTGTTTGTGTTGTAGGCTATACCTACCTGTTTATAATCTGTTTGTGTTGTAGGCTATACCTACCTGTATATAAACTGTTTGTGTTGTAGGCTATACCTACCTGTATATAAACTGTTTGTGTTGTAGGCTATACCTACCTGTACATCCGTATGTTACGGGCATCCTCGCTGTATGGTATTAGCCATGACCAGCTAAGAGATGACCCCTTACTACAACAAAGACGCAAGGACCTCATCCACACGGCCGCTACCCTGCTGGACAAAAACAACCTGGTCAAGTACGACAAAAAGTCGGGACAATTCCAGGTATGATATTTATCATTTAAAAAGACAGGGCTTAAGCAAAAAAAAAAAGTAGTATTTAAAATTCTCTTTAAATTATTCTTGCGTTATAATTAGTAAGGTATGTATCTTTTTGAATATTTTAGTCTTTTAAGTCTGTTTTTGAGCAGGTGTAGTCCAAGTTCTTTGGAATAGTTTCTAAGTCTACTTTCAAACCACTGGCTAGTGAAGAGTATGTGTCGTTCTAAGAAATTGTTCAGTTTTAGTTCACTCCTGTATCATCAGATTCAATGTAGAAAGAATTTAACAAAGTTGAATTCAGATCAGTTCACCGTGATATAGTTTTGCTGTTAAAAATTATTGAACGCACTTGATAAATAATTAAAATTACTTGAAATTTAAACAAGACTTTGGAAAACCTTTGAGGGTTAAAAGTGACATTAATTCCTGTGTTTACAATTGGGTACTTTTAGGTGACGGAGCTTGGTCGTATCGCGAGTCACTACTACTGTACACACGAGACGATCTCTGTGTACAATCAGCTGTTGAAGCCCACACTGAGCGAGATAGAGCTGTTCCGTGTGTTCTCATTGTCCTCCGAGTTCAAGTACATCAATGTCAGAGAGGTATGTATAGCATAACATATGTAGCTACCAAACAAGGGTATACAACAGTGCTAGAAAATGTTGTCTATCCCTTGTGGCTGGGCCGTTGGCACAATTTGTAACAACAGTGATGTGACAGTGTGTGTGCTTGAATGACTGAAGCGCAATGGTAATTTTGTCAAAATCACAGACAAGGAAAAGAATCAAATGTCCATGTGTGATGACAACGAAGAAAGATAAACTCTTAATTTACAAATATGTTAAGTGTCAGGAACTTGGCAAAGCCTCATACTTGTAGACAGTGTAATGTCTACACCGCTTACACTGTCTAAACCATACAGATGTGGTAGGTGTGTTACTTGTTGAGTAATACGTCAAGTTATAAAATTGAACTGTTTACATAAAAAGTAACATTCCATCTGCCTTAAACATCAAAATTTTACCCAAATCTGCTTTATCTTAAATGAAGCAATGTGCACGAGTTTGACATATTTTCTTAAAAACTGACAACATTATTTAATGAAAATATCTTTATTTCGCACATCCGTTAATGCTGCATACAAACTTTTACAATAAACAGGAGGAAAAATTGGAGCTTCTGAAACTACTGGAACGAGTCCCTATCCCTATCAAGGAAAGCATAGAAGAACCCAGTGCAAAGGTATGTCAAATATTTACCTGTGATAGAGAAGTTACTTAACACTTTAAACTCCAGAATCCATCCTTAATCTGACACAGAGCCGTTCTCTTTGGTACATGGGTAGTTACTGTATAGCAGCTTCAGGTTACACAACCGAAATAGTCCTAAACATTTGGTGCTGTCTTGAAACAGTTTTAAACTAGGATATGAATTTAGTTTCATAAAATATTGTATATAATTATGCAGACATTCATATCCTAGTTTTAAACGAAAAGATTCTTAAGTTCCACATTTCAGACTTGCCAGTGCATATATTCCGGGTAAACATACTACTACAGCTGTACGTATCTCCGTTTTGTACTGGAGGGATGTCAGACTTACTATATTTGTATATATCTACGTTCCAGGTGAATGTGCTGCTACAAGCCTACATTTCCCAGTTAAAACTGGAGGGATTTGCTCTCATGTCTGACATGGTGTTCATCACCCAGTCTGCCGGTCGACTGGTGCGTGCCATGTTTGAGATTGTTCTTCACCGAGGCTGGGCCCAGCTGGCTGACAAGTGTTTAGCTCTCTGTAAGATGGTCACCAAACGAATGTAAGTATTTTTCTTATCATCAAATTCTATACATATTCCCATCTGCATGTTGATATACAAAAAGAGTCTTATACAAATATTCTGTTGAAAATTACGTTTTTAATTTGAAAGTTGTTATGGGCTTTCTTCATCTGTTGACTTTTTCCCATATATTTGTTGACTTTTTCCCGTGTATTTGTTGACTTTTTGTGAATCAGACAGACTGAGGTTTATAATCAAATTCATTCAAAAACTAAAAATTCTCAACTGCTTTTTCTCGAAAACTAAATTTCTCAGCATCCGCGATACTCCAGGGGTGACAATCACTTACGCTCTCTGCACTGATCGAAAGTGAGCGTAACCCCTGGATATCGAGGATGATTTCTCAGCTGCATTAAAAGATGTTTAATTTAATATGATTTCATACAGAAAGTATATATTGTTGTACTCAATTAAAGGAAACTGTTTTGAACTACTTGTCTGAACAGTAACTTGACAAATGTAGCGGTAAAAACTCGATAACTGAGTGATGCCTGGTTAACATTACAGGTGGCAGTCCATGTGCCCTCTACGACAATTTGCTGACAGGAAGATGCCTATTGAGGTAATCAAGAAGATTGAGAAGAAGAACTTCCCGTTTGAGCGTTTGTATGATCTGAACCCCCATGAGATTGCTGAACTTATCCGTGTTCCCAAGAGTGGTAAGACCATTCACAAGTATGTGCATCAGTTCCCGAAGTTGGAGTTATCTGTCCATGTCCAGCCAATTACACGGTCAACACTTCGTGTGGAACTGACCATCACACCAGACTTCCAGTGGGAGGAAAAGATCCATGGAAATTCTGAGGTAATTGGATTTCCACTAAAATAGAAGGGACAAATTTTAATGGGTTCAAAACAAATGGGTTCTCTGCAGATTGCAGAGCACAGATTATGAAAGAGTTTGAGTCAAACTTGTATTAATTTCATACTATACCTTAGTGAAATGAACAGTTAAGTAAACTATTCTTGGTATAGACAAACAATAAGTTAAATTTCCCTTGTATGTATACAATTCCTGGTATAAAAATTAATTTACATATTCATTGTATAAACAATACGTTCATTTCTTTCTTTAGGTATGCTTGAATATACATTGTAATATTGATCAACTCTTATTGTAAGGGCATATTAGTATATCATGGAAATAATTGAAAGTACGTCATACAGAAATTGTAAGATATACCATATGTTGTCTTTAGGCATTCTGGATATTGGTGGAGGATGTTGACAGCGAGGTCATTCTACATCACGAGTACTTTCTTCTGAAAAGGTTAGTTGTTCCTGAAAGATAAATGTTCTCTTGTCTGACATGAAATGCTATGATAAAAATATGAGGCAAGAACCAGTTTTCTGATTTAAGATGTTTTCAATGTTTTTATTGTTAATTATTTCCTATTAAAGTATTTATTATATTTATATGTAGTTTTAAAATTAATTACATGAACATTAAAAAACTAATTTTGCAACCTAAAATAAGTTTGATGTATCACAATAAACTACCTGCGTTCTTTTACAGTAAATTCGCACAGGATGAACACGCTGTGAAGTTCTTTGTACCAGTATTTGAGCCTCTACCCCCACAGTATTTCATCAGGGTGATATCTGACCGCTGGTTAGGGTCAGAGACACAGCTCCCGGTGTCATTCCGTCACCTCATCCTACCAGAAAAGTACCCGCCTCCCACAGAACTTCTGGATCTCCAGCCCCTCCCAGTGTCTGCCCTCAGAAACGCCTCCTTTGAGGGGCTCTACAATGACAAGTTCCCCTTCTTCAACCCCATTCAGACTCAAGGTAATCTCAAATTCTTTTATTATTGCAGACATTTGCCGTTAAACGTTTATTTAAATAAAATGACTTTTTCCCGGTTAAGACAGTGACACAATCACTATCTGATGGTTTACAGAAAGATCATATTTCAAAACTTATCTTTTAAATTGTTGCATTGAAGTTATAAGATTGAAAATATATTACATATATCTGATCATTTAAAACAAAGGATGGTTGAAGTAGTTCCTATGGAAGATAGCAGCCAATTTTAATTAGTGACATCACTAATTATTATAGTGAGAAAGAAAATCACACTCTTGTGGCTACTTGAAGTTCCTGTAAAAACTTTATTAATAATTGATAAGACTATTTTTGGATCAATAACTAAATTACAGTTATTATATTATTGTGTAACATTACTTTCCTTTCTGCTTTAGTGTTCAATGCTGTATACAACAGTGATGACAACGTGTTCATCGGGGCGCCCACTGGTAGTGGCAAAACCATCTGTGGAGAGTTTGCTATGCTACGTATGTTCTCCCAGAACCCAGACGGCCGCTGTGTGTATGTTACACCTCTAGAGGCACTGGCTCAACAGGTAGCTAGGTTTCATATCTCTCACTACTGCAACAAAGTTAATGTGTATCTGACCAACAATATGACAGAAGTTTCCCATGCAGAATATTTTGAAAGATCGCTCAAACTGATGCCTCGTTTAAAAAAAGAAAAGCCATTGTTAAACTGATTTGATGTCTACTTCAGGGAAACACCATATATAGAAAGTAATGTTTCCTTGGTTGAATACATAATACATTTTTCATGGATAAATAAGAGAGGAGGCACCTTTTAAAAGGCCCTACCACCCATCAAATTTTAAAAGGAATGGCAGGCAGATTTGTATATAACCAGCTACTCATAATACATTAATGCAGGTACTCCCACATCCCCTATGCAATTAATTAAGGAATGGTCCATGCCTGAAATCTCAAAAGGACAAGAAAAATATTGACAAAATTGGGAGATAGTTTATATTGTGGGTTTCTTGTTTCAGATGTACAATGATTGGCGTTTATATTGTGGGTTTCTTGTTTCAGATGTACAATGATTGGCAGACCAAGTTTGGAGGACACCTGGGGAAGAAAGTTGTTCTGCTGACAGGAGAAACTGGAACTGATCTTAAACTCCTGGCCAAGGTACACTGCTGAATCTCAAAGTTTAAAAAAGTAATGTTTTAATGTAATAAAAACATATAATGATCAAATAACAGTTCAAAATCCATTCTATAAATATTCATAACATGTTATAATCTAAGCTGTTTGTTTCCAGGGTAACATCATCATCAGTACCCCAGAGAAGTGGGATGTGTTGTCAAGACGATGGAAGCAGAGGAAGAATGTTCAGAACGTTAACTTATTCATCGTTGACGAGCTTCACCTAATCGGAGTAGATGTTGGGGTAAGGCATACCAGCCTTAATAGGAAAAAAACAAATCTCACAGTTTTCTGTATGGCACCTGAAATTTTCTTTAAACTTAATGTGTAGTAAAAAAAGTTTACTCATTTGGATAAAATCATATCAAGTGTAAATTGCAATATAAAATACTGATTAGGATATAAATGTACTTATTGTGTTGGGGCTGCATATTTGCATTTAATCTTTTTACTTCAGTGGGAGAAGTGATTTGCATTAAGTTGTTTTTATCTCCTACATTAGTCTGTGTTGGAGGTGATATGTAATATTTTAGTATCTCTGCAGCTATTTTAGAGATTGTGAAAATGTACTTGTTCATTATCAGTGACTTCAGCCTCTTTTAGAGTGATGTAAAATTGTATAATTATTTTTCCTTATTTTAGCCTGTGTTGGAAGTGATATGTTCACGTATGCGGTACATGTCCTCCCAGTTGGAGCGTATCAACATCAGAATTGTGGCTTTGAGCTCATCACTGTCCAATGCTAAAGACGTGTCCCAATGGCTAGGATGCAGTGCCACTGGATTCTTCAACTTCCACCCCAATGTTCGCCCTGTGCCTCTGGAGCTCCACATACAGGTAAGTTTTGTACAACTTCAATAACAATGTCTACGTTGTACCTCTGTAGTTACACAGAGAGATACGTAAAACGTCACTTTAAATGTCAGGCCTGTATCCTTAGACTTAAACAGAAGTTATTATATTAGGTTCCCATTGTTCATTATAAACATGTTTTCAAGTACACAAAAATAGAATAGTAAATAGAATTTATGTGTTTCAGGGTTTCAACACCAGTCACAACGCCTCCCGTATTGTTGCCATGGCAAAACCAGCCTACCAGGCCATTATTCGGCATGCACCAAAGAAACCTGTGATCATATTTGTACCGTCACGGAAACAGACGAGGCTGACGGCCATCGATATCCTGACGTTCAGTGCTGCAGAAATCCAACCAGACAGTGACGTCCCCAGGAGCAGGTTCCTACACGTCAAGGAGGAGGACATACAGCCATTCCTGGAGAAAATCACAGACAAGGTGGGTTGTTCTACACACTATTGTGGAATACAAAAATCACAGACAAGGTGGGTTGTTCTACACACTATTGTGGAATACAGAAATCACAGTCGTGGCATGTGAAAAACACAGACAAAGAGTGTAGTACGATGCGATATGGTTTTGGAATATGAAAATCAAGAGATAAGGTGCATAGTACTGTGTTTGATTGTATTAACTTGCAAATTAAAAACCTTCTGAATATATTTCAAAAACAAAAATTGTGAAATTGAATTATCTAACATGTTGACTTAAAATGTTTGATTCTCAAGTTTTTGATATGGGAACATTTATGTATCTAGTATTAATAATGTAAAAGTATTTGATGAGTCTATGATAAAAGTATCAACATCAGAGATTTTCAGTAATTATTGTATATTTGTCTGTCCCCTGTAGACCCTCATAGATTTTCAGTAATTATTGTATATTTGTCAGTCCCCTGTAGACCCTGAAGGAGTCAGTAATTATTGTATAATTGTCTGTCCCCTGTAGACCCTGAAGGAGTCAGTAATTATTGTATACTTGTCTGTCCCCTGTAGACCCTGAAGGAGTCAGTAATTATTGTATACTTGTCTGTCCCCTGTAGACCCTGAAGGAGACCCTGAGTAATGGAGTGGGCTACCTACATGAAGGACTTGGCGACATAGAGAAGAAGGCAGTGGAACACCTGTTTTCTAGTGGAGCAGTACAGGTCCTCGTCGCCTCGCGCAGTCTCTCCTGGGGCATGAATGTCGCAAGTCACCTGGTTGTTGTCATGGATACACAGTACTACGATGGAAAGAGTCATTCGTAAGTTGTAATACAACAGGAAAATATATCGTGCTTTAATTATTGATTTGTCTGTGAAAAAGATTTTTAGTCACCCCTGGGGGAACACCAGTGGGGACTATTAATTTTGGTTTCAGTCCCAGATTTTGACCTCTGTGAAGAGGGCTGTTGAGTGTCTTGCTTCT
>JAUMHH010021049.1:0-10715 GCA_032359455.1 Chlamys rubida | reverse complement strand
GGTTGTGCCCCCCCCCCCCCCCCCCCTGGGGACAAAGGGGCGGGGCCAAATAGGTAGAAAATAGGTAAATCTACAAAAATCTTCTTTTCATCCAATAGAAGGATTTTGACCAAATGTTTTCTAGAGCATCTTTGGACAAAAGGGGCTTCAAGTTTGCATAAATGGAGGGTATGGCCCCCTGGGGGTAGAGGGGCAGGCCCAATAGGGGAAATAGAGCTTACTATTTAGTGAGTGGAGGGATTTTAACCAAATTTGGTACAGATCATTCTTTGGTAAGTGGAACTCATGTTTATATAAACAGTGTGTGGCTCCCCAGGGGGTCAGGGTGTGGCCTTGTAGAGGATATGGAGGTTAATCAATAAAATCCTTTACCTTCCATATTAATTTTGTGGTTTTATCCCTACCCTATAACCAAATATACAATTTCTTGGCATGTAGAAAAAGAAAAAATGCCACCAGGATTGGTCTTCCCTGGGACATAACATTGAAACTCATGTTCTTGATGTCTTACCTACCCAGTCAGATTTAGTTCTTCTTCCAACTTGTACTTTTGTACTCCTTTGATAAACTGGTATATATAGTACTCAGTTTTAAATTGAAAATAAAATACCAGGTGAGCTATTATAAAGGCCCCTGGGGCTCTTGTTTAATTTTCAACTGGCAATTTTATTTAGGATCTCATACATGCCATAACTAAAATAGTGTCAGTGTTTAAGAGAAAGTAACCTATCAAAATGAATGTATAATAAATGATGTAAGAAATAGTTATTTCTAAAAGGAACATAACATGAATGTAACAATTGTTGTAATATATCAATAGTATCTTAAATATGTTTTCATTGAAATTGGTGAAATGATTATAATGTTAGCGATTTTTTTTTTATACATGTTACCTCTAACAAAGATTTTGGTGTCACCATTTTGACTGCATGCCAGTTATGGCATGTGTACTGTTTTCTATGCACATCATGCATATGTCATAACATCATGTTGATTGCCTTCTTCTGATTGCACTATGTTGTAACTACAAGGATAAAATGCAAAAAATACAACATGGGTGTATTCCCTGCATAACATGGTTGTCCTGTGATCAATTGAAACCAATTCTGATTCTGCTTTCAGACCAAAGAATGCAGTAGTTGGTATAAAGCGGAAGATCACAGCAGACAATCCTCACGTGGCTCTTTTTGCCCTGCAGGTAGAGTAAAGATTAGTAGAAAGTTGTATTGGTTAGCTTAGCATTACAAATAATTACATGAAGTAAACAGAGTATTGAAGATGTTTAAGTGAAAATTTATACAAAACTAAGAAAAATTTACGAGCAAAGAAGCTATTATATTGACACATTGTTTGCACGATAAAGTTCTGTGTGCAGTTCTGTATGGAGAATGTGCAAATATATTGAACAAAGCTAAAATATTAACACATGCTATTGGTGTTGAATAGGTATTAGAGTCATGTGTGAAGAACTGTGGAGGTGCAGTCCACCAGGAAATTGCCACAAAAGAAATGATGGAATTTATGAAGGATCAAGTTAAGGTAAAGGGAGACAACTCCACTGAACTTCAAACATTCCAGGGGACACTATTTCAGTTCTTCTAGATCTGTTAACACTATTCTCTTCATTCTGCATTCCTGTGCTGGCTATTTTAAAGAAAGTTTTATAAAAAACGAATTGGACTTCTAATAGAGATCTAAAATAAAACATGGGTGTTGTGCACCAGTGTTTGGGGAATAAAACAGGATTAAAATATTTCCTGGTCCAGATTTTGAATCCTTCTTCTTAACAACGAAGTCTTTACTTTCACCGTTACAAAATAGTATTCATTTTCAGGTATGTATATTCCCGTTTCTAGTTTGATATTGATACGTCACTCAAATAGACAAGCACTGATTGGTAGCACCTCAAATATGTCGGGTGTAATCTCACTAAACTGCTTTAAGCCACTGAGTTTCCTGATCAGTCAAATCAGTGTTGTACAGGTAAGTGTTGCACTTCTTAGGAGTGATCATGATTGGCTAGAAATATGGGATTCAGAGTTTATAACTTCCCTGTAGATCAAGATGAAGAGAAATATATTTAGTTCCTTGTTACATAAAGATAATTACGCAGGCTTAATATACGGAAGGACAACTGTGAATTATGCTTGGAAGATCGTCTAATAAACTATGTACTGGAAAGTTCAAAGTTCAATACAGGTACATACCTATTTGTGTGAATATATAAAACATCAAATAAAGTTTGTTCAGGTATGTTCGTAATTCTGAAATACAGTATCAGTTATATAATTAATATACACATGAAGCCCTGTCAAAACTAAAACTCCAAAAGTTACTTCAGATATTTATTGTACTGATCAAGCTTACATCATTAAATTCACAGGCAAGACAAGACCCTGTGAAAGCAAAAATCCTTGAGTTGATACAGGTATGGTCTCATGCATTTCGTAATGAGCCCACATACAAAGTTGTCCAGGACACATTCAACCTAATGAAGATGGAAGGTAAGGCACAGGCTACATTTATTTTTACTGAAAGCTGTTTTTTATCTTGTAAATATATGCTTCACAAGCAACATTAAAGAAATACTTATAAGCAGGATATATATTTTTAAAGTCCAAACAGGCATAAAAAATAATATAATAATTGGATATATTACACTAGTAACATGTACCTGCATTTAAAATAAAACTGCATTACTATTAGTTGCTATCCTTCTTCTAATAAGTTTTTAAGAACAGTCTTATAACGATTTACTTATTAGTATAGATTAATGGAGAATATATATATTATATATATGAGATATAAAATATGGTATGTGACAAATCGCTTACTGATGTTACTAATTGCTACATTTATTAGTACTTATAGGTGAATTTCTGCATATAAATATGTATTCTTATAGTATACTCAGTCTGGTATGATATACATGACCAAGGTAGATAGAAATTAGGTCAAAATGAAGACTGTTACCCTAGTACTTGAAAGTTTCAAGAAATGTTAGATCTAAATATGAGATTATCAGTGTAATGAATATACACAATAATGATGATACAACATAGAAACAGTATGGATAGGAGGGGTAAATAATACAGACATAAATATGTGGTTTTGTTTTAAGGGTACACCTTCCCAACACTGAAGGAGGCAGATGCCATGTTTACTGCCGAGAAGGCCCCGGAGTGGAAGGAAGGTGACGTGTGTAATCGCTGTAGGACAAAGTTTGGTACATTTAACAGACAGGTAACTCAATTATTCTTGTTAAATATTGCTTAAAATTTGAGCAAAATAAAACCCAAATCAGTCGTGTTCATAAAAAACCCTATTATTTTGAAATTAATGAAATGATGTTGTTTTCCTTACAGCACCACTGCAGGAATTGTGGTGAAGTGTTTTGTTCCAAATGTTCAGCTAAGAATTCCATCATACCAAAGTTTGGAATCGAGCGAGAGGTCCGTGTCTGTGATTCCTGTTACGACAGCATCAACAAGTGAGTCACTTTGCTATCAATTTACAAATATTGGAATGCATTGCTCTATCATTAGTTGATCCGAAAATAATACCTGTTTTTCCTGGCAACCTTATCTACCCTAGGTCTATACATTAGTGCCTACAGTCCTAGCCCCTGTAGTATACAGCATATATCTGCTCTATATCATTCACAATACTGTATGTAAAAAGATTGCTTTAAAGTCAAATATTTGCCTACCTGCCCTGTTTTCTAGATCAATACTGTTCCTTGATGATTAAAAATGTTTATGTCTCAATATGATGTTTCTTCACTCTTTATCTGATCAAAGACTTCCTCTTAGTTTGAACCTAATACCTGTCATTTAAAGAACATTGATGTAATCTAAATAATCACTTCAGAAATAAATGTGCAGCATACCAAAACAATTTTTAAATGATGTTGTAAAATTGGTTGTTTATGTAATAGCACATGTAATAAGCTTTAAAACTTGTATCTTTTTGCTTATGAATTCCAGACCCGGTGCAAAGAAAAGTGAAGGTGGGGAGGATGATCTGCCTGCTGAGTACCTGGCAAGTCCCCTGTCAAAACAGCCCCAGGTAGTAAGTTCTCCTGCTGCTACTAATATCTTCTTCCCAGGGATGTTCTTAGCTCAACCAATGCCATCCAGATACAGATCATTTGATACAGAAGTAATAATAGTCTCAAAATATTCAAAAAATGATAAATGGACTGGTAAATTTAAACAATGCTAGGTAACAGCAATTGAAATATTGATCAGCTGAGAGGAAAGTGTGAATTATCACAGAAGTTAATTAAATGAAGCAACAAATATTTGTGATGGTGAAAAAGTAAGACATCTATTTACGTTGGTTAAGCATCTAAGAATATTTCTGTAGGTTATTGGGTTCTCCTGATGCTTACTGAAATATATATTCCAGTGTACAATCCTATACATGCATTTACGCTTGGTTACTTGGCCTTTTGAAAATAAACTCTTCTTATTCCTATTTATTTTCATGATAGTGTATGTAAAGAGCTTAAGGTGGCTCCACCCTTTCGCAATTAGCCAGCAGAATTCAAGGAAAGTTTCACATAATGGTTATGTTAATATGTAGAGATGATTTTATGAAAATCTAAGCATTCCGATAATCTGGGATTTTTTTTTTAAAAAATACTGAAAAATTGAATTTTTGTCAAATTCAACACTTTCACATTTTTACAAGCTTAAAGCAAACAGGACACATAGTGTCATACAAAAAGAGTGAAAAATTGAACCAAATACACACAAAGTTTTTATAATTCATTTATTTTACATTTTACAATAATTTTGATCCTGATGAGAGTTGTCTACCTTGAAAAAAATCAGAACTTTTTGCAGAGGGATAGAATTTAATAATATACAATGACTGTTATTTTCTTTACTATACCAAAAACGATGGAAATAAATTAAATTATTATATTAAATCGCAATTTATTGTTCTTTTATGGAACGAAATTACTCTCAATCATGTACACGTTTGACATCACTCCATAGCCCGCTTACGCATGGCATATTTACATGTCAGGTACATATGTAAACATAGGCTATCGCATGGTATGCCATTATCACGTGCACACACATGCACTTGCATTTTATAGGGATCTTGATATTTTACAAACCACTATTTTCACAGAGTTATTGTAATTGTTGTAGCGACCCCGAGCTTGTGAACTACATGTTAGCACGTGATACGTACAGGTGAGGTCGGTAAAAAAAACACATCAGTCTGCATTTCATGCGCATCATATACGGCCATCTTGAAGTCGTCTGATCATATATAAGTGTCTTCCCATGAGTTAATTAATGTCTTTGTATCATAAGCTTTATTTCTGAAGTACGTGTGATTACACATTTCCAAGTTAAGTCTCGATATCGGGTGTTGACATATATCATCGTCACGCACGTGTACTATTGTTTACCCGGTGTTACTATAATTTACACTACGATAATGGAATGCCCAATACGCAATACGGAAATGACGACACGAAAATAAGACAAGAAAAACATGTGCATTACGAAGGGTTGGAAGTCCTTAAATATCATTCAGTTTTGGTAAAACTTTGTAAGTATATTTAATATACAATGACTCGGGCTAACTTTAAAGGTTAATGAAATCTGCACTGTACTAACTAGTATATACTGCATTCTGATTAGTCAATGTTTTCACTTCAATTTCTTCTAGTCCATTTTGTGCTGTAGTAGAAAATGAGATTGACCTTTGATATATTGTTGTTTTTAATCTACCTTTGTCTTCAGGTTGGAAGACATAAACGCGTCAGACCTGGAACAGTCATTTGGAGGAGGCGCTACCGCTGCAGAATCTTCCCAAACCCCAGTTATCACAGAGTTGTTGTCCATCCCTTCAGCTTTAGTACATCTTGTTAAACCGTATGGCCACAGGTAAAATTGAAATCGTCTGGTGCAGTTGAGCCTGACCAGGTCAACTGCAAAGAACTTTTCTTAGTTTTACAATAGGATTTTTAAACATATTGATATGATAATCCAGTGAAAATTTAAAACTTTCACATTAAAACTGTCTTGTGCCATACACTTTCTGAACATTTTTTGTCAGTCAATTTTAGAAGTAAGATGAAAAAAATTCATGGACAGTATAATTCCAAAGGAATATCATGTTGTTATGACTGACTCATTTGTCTGGGAAATGCATGGTTTTGTTAAATCACTGTTTCTGTTGACACAGTAGAGGCAGTACGCTGACAGGACAGGAGTTGAGGAACTTAATCACAGACTACGTCAGGGATAACAACCTACAGGATGAAAACAATAAAAGGTGTTGTCTATATTCATCAAGATATCCTGAACTCATTCACCCCTGAAGTTTCATAATGAACTATTCCAACCTTTGAATTTGAAGAGTTCAAATGTGTCTTCAGGGGTGAATGAGTTAAACAAGAAACTTCAGTTGACTTTTTTAATCCGACATTACCTAGGGTTTGTTTTTCTCTGTTTATCGTTTGTCGACTTTGTTTATGATGTGTTTGACTTTGTTATACCTGAAATGAAAACCTGTAAAAAAAACTTGATAATGAAAGGCTGCCACCATTGCCAGGATCAATAGAGCTGAGGTTGTATTCCGCTCGCTCACGGGTGAAAAGGCTAATGTGGTGGGCTAAAAGTGTGCTGATAAGTTGTCATCTTACATATTTTATGTGGTTGGTATTGATTGTTTTTGCGTAAATTGAATATATATTCTGCAAACATTTTTCAGTAGACCCTCCGGAGACCCTGGTATCTTCCCATTTGGATGCAGTCACACTTGTATCTGATAACACTCTTGTCTGGATGATAGCAAGTGCTTCAGCGACTAAAAAAATCCAGTGCATTTAAAACTGGTTAGGCAATATCCCCAAGTCTCTATCTAGGATTCTCGACCGAGGAATTCATAAACGGTAATTCCATCTATTGGAGGAAAATCATTATTGAAAAGTTGCACTTGGTATTCTTCTGGGGGTTTGGAAATTAAATTTGAATGTACCTGCATGGTATGCAATTACAAATTCCATTTTGTAGATAAAAATATATTAGATATCAAATTTTTTTCCCATGCGATTGTTGAAATAATTTTTTTAAGAAATTTGGCGCAATTTGTAGGTATCTATAAAAGTCATCAGTTTTTTGTAGTAACTACATTTGGGGCGATCAGTTTGATGAAGTTACAGGTTTACTAATTGTTTTATGCAATTGTAGAGGACCAGGAAAATGTTTGATTAAAATAATGATACAAAAAATTTGTACAAAAGTTAGAAAAAGACGTTGTCTAAGAATTGCCACAATTTATCCAGCAAAATGTCGGTGTTATTAAAGAGTTACATCAAGGGGGACATGCAAAGGGATTGTTAAGGGAAAAGGCCCCATAAAGTATGTTGACGGTCAGTGAAGTGACAGATCCAACATTGGACATTATACCGAGGTTTAACTGTATTATACAAGATTATGAAATATGATGTTACAAAGGATATTTGGAAGGATTTCATAGAAAATTAGGTAAATGATAAGTTGATTTTGCCCTTCAACCCCTATGTTGACCTGTTAGGTTGTTTTTCCCGTTGTTCTGGCCGAGTTGATCATTGGCCAGTGTAGGGGTGAATGATGTACTTACTGCCGGTGACAACACGGTCCTCGCGTGGAGGATTGAAGGAGCGGTAAGACCAATAATGATCACAGATTGTGTTTGCTACTGCGGGAAATCGGTCTCTGATGGAACATAGATAGATAATTGGGGCGGTAGTGGTGTTAGGAATGGCATCAGAACCGTATTAATTCATCACTTCCATTTTCCTTGGCTATTAGACTATCTGCGGCAATTACACCCATTGGTCGATTGGCAAAAATCGAATTGATCCCGTTTAGGGATTATAAAAATGTTTGACAAAAATTGTTGAATTTACTGGATTTTTTTTTATGTTGCAATGACATTCTTTTAAAGTTTGGTCAACACAGTTACTTTTTCCCATGGATTAATGTTGTTGGTCCTTTAGTTTTCCATCAGCACAGGATATATGTTAGATCTGAAAGTTTTGTTGGTCTAATGTCCAATGCATTCAGTTGTTGATCGCACAATTTTCATGAGTTTTGATACTTAAATTTGCTAAATTAATGTTGTCAGCCATTTGGATATTCTAATTGGATGTATGTATATTTGGCCGTGAGGGGATTAAGAATCCTTAAGGTCTGATTTCTGAATGTGGTTTTACGTATTATTTCTGATTTCTGAGAATCATTCTGAAGGAACAAAGGCCACTGCCAGTGAGAATGTGGAGGTTTTTTGCTTTATTTCAAAGATGTGTTTGTTTGAGGGTGTTGGGTACGGTATTCTAGGTATACCATGTTATTGTCGGGCTGTCAAGACACATGACGTGGTTACAGCATACAAGACGCTGTGTGCCAACACTAACATACACCAGTAAAGAATGGCGTCCCGCGTTAACACCGCATTGCTATACGGTATGGCACAATGAGGCACCTTGTCTATCAGAGGTCAGCCAACACGCTCACATCACATCTGGCCGAACAGACATTTACTGTCCCAGCATGCACGCACACCCTCAGTTATCTCCCCTCTGTAGGAGGGGTCGCTCCCCATCAAATGTCCAAAATGGTGGCTGACTGTCAGTGATAGGTCGGGAGTGTAATAACTTGAGGAACCCAAACACGTCATGTCGTAAATGGGGTGTGATGGTTATGACTGGAGGTCTCCCCACAGAAGCATGTTGTTGTTGGTGACCGAGCCGCTCTTGTTTCCTATTTTGCGTATTTTTTTTAACACATACATGTGTATACGATATAGGACTACAAAGGACTGTGATAGAGTATTAGGTACACATAACTTCTTGTTCCCCACATAAATGTCTACTCTCGGCTCAGCATTTATCACAGATAATGATGGCGACTGCCGGTAATTTGAAACATCACCAATTTCAGCAGGAAAAGATGTGACAGATTATTTTAGGCTAGGTCCCTAATCTCTACATAGTACAGTACTGTCTCATCAAGCTTTGTGGGGCTTTCCCAGTAACAACCAAAACCAAGTTTTGTGAAACTGTCCAAGTCACAATCTTCATCAAGTTTTGTGAAACTGTCCAAGTCACAATCTTCATCAAGTTTTGTGAAACTGTCCAAGTCACAATCTTCAAGCTTTGTGAAACTGTCCAAGTCACAATGCCCAACGAGCTTTGTAAGACTGTCCTAAGTCACAAGCATTGCCAAGCTTTGTAAAATAATCTCAACTCACAGCTCTAACCAAGCTTTGTGAAACTGTCCAGTCACAACCATCATCAAGCTTTGTTAGATTCTCCAAGTCAAATTCCCCAAACAAACTTTGTAAAAATGTCCCAAGTCAGAATGCCCACTGAGCTTTGCTGAGCACATGACCTTGGTAACTATTTTTGTAACTGTTGTATAAATTATTTTATCCAGCTTCATTGAAACCAAATGTCCAAAGATTTCATATCAAGAGAAACAAAGTTGAAAAATGCATTAATCTTATGACATAATTATACTGGAATATCTATATGGGTTGAATTAGCTCTACAAAAAAACCAGGTTTTAAGCAATTAGTACTGCTTGAGTTTATTTGTTAGCATCAATCTGATACAAAAGAGTCTAGCTTTTAAGTAACAGGCCCGTTATTTTGATCTCCTCGGAAGTTAGGATAACATCAACATGAAACAAAAGCCGGAGATCTGGCTGCACCACACACTACAGCTCCAGGACTCAACAAAGCTGCCATTATCCAGCATGCAGAGAGTCTGTCTTATATATTTATGCCACATAACCATGAAAGTGTGTGCACTCAACCTTTAACCTTTAGCTGTTAAAAGCGATAATGTGGCATGCAGCATGCCTAGGATTAGAGCGTATCCATGTGTTATGCACATGCAACAGTTGCATAGGGGGCTGACATTGTGAATGTGTATAGTCTTTGACTGGCTCGGCGCTCCTCGCCTACCCTACATTTCCCTGGGGTTGTTGGTGTAATATACATCATCAATGATAATCACATACAATAGATATGTGGCCTGTTGTTTCAGAAAATCTAGGGTACTACACCTCAGATAATTGTCTGTATGACAGAGTTATTTCCCCTTTGGAATTCAGAAGAAGGAAAAAGTAGGAACAACTTAAAAGAGAGTCGTTGAAGTATGTGAAGTAAATAGATTGAAAAAATAGATATTAGTTAGTTAGATCTATAACATATGGTAGAACTACGTAAAGCAAGGGAAGATGAATGATTTATTGGAAGGTCTGAAAATATTTGTTTGAGTTATACAATGAATGAGTGTGGACTCTAGGTCAGTTGTTGAAGGTCATGAGATGGAGCCTTGGTCAATAATTGTAAGGTAAAATACCTGGTAGTTGTAGGAGTCGATAGCTGAATGTGAAGCCGTCCGTGGTCAATAGTTGTTTGTTAAACCTAGGTCAGTATTTTTAGGTAAAAAGTGGGTCATTATTTTAAGGTAAAAACTAGGTAATTAATTTTAGGTAAAAACTAGGTCAGCATTTGTAGGTAAAGATTAGATCAGTAATTGTTGGTGAAGTCTTAAGTCAATTGTTTGTTGAGCCAGAGGGTCAATTGTTGTAGGTGAAGTCTAGGTCAATTGTTGTGGGTGAAGTCTAGGTCGGTAGTTGTAGGTGAAGTCTAGGTCGGTAGTTGTAGGTGAAGTCTAGGTCGGTAGTTGTAGG
>JAUMHH010021038.1:0-10716 GCA_032359455.1 Chlamys rubida | reverse complement strand
TATGGAGCTATAACACAAAAAACCGGAGTGTACTCTCATCATAAACCGCTTCGCGGTTTATTTAGAGTACACTCCGTGTTTTTGTGTTATATCTCCATAACATGAAAAATATATTCAAGTAAATCCTTAAATAACAACAGGGTAAAATTAAGCAATCGTGTTCAACGTTTAAACAATATTAGCATGTTGTTTACTAATGTATTTTTCTGTGTAATATCGACTGGGACTAGAACGAGAAGTACAAAAAATGTGCTGTGTTCACTAAAGGACACATTCTATGACTAGGCTGCACTCTGGATCGGCAGGTTCACTGACACAGTAATTAATAGTTAAACAGTACAACGTCTAATAAATAGCGCATTGTAACTATATATATATTATATAGACACCATTCCATTCACACATGCATATGTAAAATGAATACAGAATTGACGGTTAATATTGATTGTTTATCCACACTCCCCAGAACCCTACACTGAAAGGTCAGTAGTATCCCTCCCTCCCTCTCAGACCCATACCCCTCCCCCTTTACACGGAAAAGTGGGTCGAGGGCGAGATTTATTCGATAACCCTGAATTCATAATGTATATACAAATGTACGTCCATATATGTCCTGAACCGTTGTATTGGTCCGGTCGGTAATTGTTGGGAAAGTAATAGCGTAATTGGTAGCGTGATGATTGTAAGGTTATAGGGTCGTGAGATTGCAGTGCGCGGCTGTTCTAATCCTACCGGTGGGAAAATCAATGCGTATGTATATCATTGTTTTTTGTATTTATTAATCTGAAAAGTCGTTGTTTGTGACACGTAAAAATTATTTAAATTTCTCTTTACACAACCAGCACTTCCGGTTTGACGAATATCAACTGTACAACAAGATATCTTTCTAACACATTCGAAGGGGTGACATATTCATTGTACTTAATCTGATAGGTCCTGATCTTCGCTTTTTTGTCCTTTTTTACGTAAAAAAGATTCACATACAGGAAAGTCATTCGAAACGTAATTATACACAAAAACACGAGAACATCGGGGTAAGCGAGATTCATTGATACGGATAGCACAACGTTATGGAGTTTACGTTTACAGACAGGAGGAGGTATATCTGAACATTTATCTCCGTTAGACAGAAATCTGGAACTAATCGTTATTGATTGATAGTTCCGATTGAAAGGTATCTTTCCTCGTATCAACACTGTAGTCAGCATCCACTGCTGGTGTACGCTGTGCTTGCTTTCCAACAGCCACCAGACATAACAGTATAGTCAGCTTAACAATAGTATTACTCATACAGAATTTTACTTCTTTTAATTTAATTTGGATAGTTTAATTATTTATAAAAAGGGCAGCTATTTTATTTTCAGAATTGAGGAAAGTAATTATTCAGTTGAATAATTATTCATGATTATCTGGTCAATATGTTTTAAGAAACTACACAATGGAAAAACGTCCTTTTAATATATATTGAGCTGACAGATCTTTTAAATACAACCACGAAAGTGCAACCATTAAAAAGGCATATTCTCATCAAACTAATCAATATCTCGCTTAAAGTATATGCATGTACATTCAATTAACGGTGTGGACACCTTAAACAACGAGTGTGGGCATCATACTACGAGTGTGGCATCATATTACAAGTGTGGGCATCATATTACGAGTGTGGGCATCATATTACGAGTGTGGGCATCATATTCCTAGTGTGGGCATCATATTACGATTGTGGCATCAAAGTACAAGTGTTGGCACTAAACTTTGAATGTGGGCATCAAACTTCAAGTTTGGGCATTAAACTTTGAATGTGGGCATCAAAGTACAAGTGTGGGCATCATACTACGAGTGTGGACATCAAACTGCAAGTGTGGGCGTTAATCTTATAATGTGGGTATCACAGTACAAGTATGGGCATCAAAATTAGAGTGTGGGCATCACAGTACAAGTATGGGCATCAAACTTAGAGTGTGGGCACCATGCTACAGGTGTGGACATCAAAGTACAAGCATGGGCATCAAACCACCAGGGCACTCAAAAGGAACATAAGAACAAACGAATCCATACATTTCTTTCAATTATTAAAGTCAATATGATAATCAACAATTTAATGAACTTGCGTTATGCGTTATGAGTGGATAAGCTGAAGGAGTTCTGAAGAACTAGGTCCAGACGTCTGTGAGAAGAATACATAAATAATGGGCAACCTAAAGAGTACGAGTTATCCCTGGAGCTGGCACGCAACACTCGAATTCACACTCGGAATAATGGATACAAGTCGTAGGTCTAACTAGCTTAGACCTTGCGCTGCACTGGTCTCGGTATATTGAGATAAATATTTTCGATTTTTGTGAAAAACAATGTGATAATATTTATGCAAAAGATTGAATTTGTCCTATGCATGGTAATATATATATAGATTTAAATACTGGCCACAGAAATTATCATGAATCTATCAATGAAGTAAAGCATGTTTTAGTATGTGTTTATTCCGCATTTTTTCTGATGGCATGTTGACTTCGGATACGGATAGACCTGCGGGCTTGCTGGTGAAAAAAATGGAAACGGAAGAGAAATCCGTCTCCGTTTTTTATCCTACATATAAAACATGGCGGCAGGTTAAGTCGAAACATGACATTAAGTCAAACACAAGAGTAACAAGTCACCGTCTAGAATGAAATCCCGTTTTATATCCCGTTAAATCTCATTTAGACGAAGAGCCCATCTCCCATCGACAGGAATGGGTGACAAATGTAATAAAAATGCTCCTCCTTCTGGGATGCAGAGTCGATGTTTACCGAATGGCTTTAGTTGCAGTTGACGTTTAATTGTGTTATATCGTTTATACATGACGTTCGGTACAGTTTGTGCAGAATCTAAATTAAATGGAAATATCTTTCGCTGTAATGTAACAAAAATACAGAATGTGACTTCTCAGCATAACCATTAACAACATCATAACAGGCTATATATATACAACCAGTGGTGTTAAAAGAGGAGCCGAATTATTACAATAGGCACAGCAAACCGTGTTTGTTCTCTACATTTTCTACCGAGATGATTGCATATTTCTTGTCCCTTTCCTAAAATGCCCATTGGCAAAGCATCCCGCACTTGGCCTGATCAGAAAATCCATGCCATCCAATCTGTGCAGAGAGCAACCTGAAATCCCATCCCGAGACCGTTACTGATTCTTCCAAACTCGCGCTCCCAGGTCGGCGGGACACCTGACAACGCCCTTCGTTACGTCTATGGTTTCTATCACCACACTTCCCATAGGACGATGAACTCAACCATAACCGTTTTACCAGCTGTTCTGATATAGAGCACTAGACAATATCTGATGGAGGTTCGCAACGATTTTTGTGAAGTTAGACTGCGTTCTAGGTATACCCATGCAGCTATAGTTTTCGTCTGATATCATACATGTACCATCTATGTTGATTATGTTGTAAGTAAAGATCAAGACAAACAGGGACGGCTTAGTACTAAACTGTACGATAAGCGGGACGATTTCGACTTTCCTATCGTGAACTTTCCATTTCTTTCTAGTAACATCCCTGTTTCCCCTTCCTGCGGTGTTTTCATGTCACATTTGATTATGTATTCAAGAGACTGCTCCAAATTTCATAACCTCTGTGATAGATGTCAGCTGCTGTCAGACAAACTTACATGTACAACACAGGGTTTCCAAAGATGGAGGTTAAGGAAGATTGTGGACACGTTTTATTGTCGCCATTAGGATCTCATTGAGAATAAGCTATTTCTTTGTGTGATATGGAGGTTGATGTAATTTACAATGTTCTTTATGTGCCTTGTTTTTTGTTGTTGTCATTATCCAAACTCTCCTGATTAAGACGTGACATTACTTGGATTTTACCAAGCTTAACATGGCGGGTGTTGTCGATGAAGCAGATGGCGCTTATTCTTCTTGAATATCTGGTCATATACTCGTTGTAAGTTTGAAATGTAAAACTCTCCTTTATTCATATTTTGCCTTAGCCCTATCACCCTTATGTAACTTCAATATACTCTACCATGCATTGATATGGATGAGTCCATTACGGTCTACAGCGGTGAAAGGGTTAGTTTTGTCGATTTTGTGTTCGAATTACGGTTTTATTAACACTTTTGTATTCTCTTGTTGTTTTGTTTGCAACTGACATCCTTCCGCTGGCACCAAACCACTCTCCCACTCCGTAACTTGATCATTCACCAGGGTTGACATATCTGTGCAGCTTGCATTTTCAACATAAAAACAAACTACCACTTCTTGATTACAGTACTGCTTGAATTCATTGTTTCAGCGGTCTCTATAAGCGCGGTTGATATCCCTCCTGTCTGTACGTGTGCGATAGTAGCGATCGGTGGATCCTCCACAAAGCCACAGTAACGTGAAGTCTGATCCCTTGCGATGCTCTGGGATCTTTTGTCTCCCGATCCGCCGGCATGATGATCAAGTTCATCCCCATTACATTACGATATAGCACACCCAGTGACTATTTCCAAAGCCTGCTTGGTTGCTGTCATATCATCTAATATGAACCGGAGACAGATACATTACAGGAGTAGATCCAGAAGATGTCCGGTGTAATATGTAGAACAGGATAGCCCTGGAAAACTTCGTATACACTTCCCAGTCGATCGATCTACATACATTGATGAGGTCCCTTAAGATGACTGTCCTGTCAACAAAGTCAACTGCTTGTTTACAAAGACGAAACGCATTTATCTATTTATTACAAGTTATGAAAAAGTGTTCAAAATTACTTCGATGTAACAGTAAGGTAGTTGTCAGTTGTAACTGCTCTGATACCATGACGATGCTCCATTTCAAACTCAAAATTGTCATTGAATTGTGACGTCATGCGCTGTCCTTAGTATCAATACCTGCTGTCACTGAAACGCTTAGAGAATCATACGTTAGGCTAAAATGTGACAGACTTCATTTATTCTTAGTAGTTTGGCAACTTCAAACTAGACTCAGTCTATATATAGCCATAAGGATTAATAGAACGTATTGTTGGAGAACCCGCCGGCACTGTGAACGCTGGTACCGTACTTTTTACTATCTTTTCGAATGCCGAAGTTGGTAAATATTTAGCTTTTATGAGGGAAATGAAATTATTATTTTCAATATTTATGATAGTACGAAATGTATTTCTAAACATATTCATGATGCTGCACGGGATCTTCCGTTAGAAATTGATGTCAGGACATGATCAGTATCGGATAAACATTATGACGAAAACATCCGAACAGTTTCCGAATTACAGTATCAAGGAAATACCCGCACAGTTTCCGATTAACATTATGACGGAAATACCCGAACAGTTTCCGATTACTGTAACAGTATGACGGAAATACCCGAACAGTTTCCGATTACTGTAGCAGTATGACGGAAATACCTGAACAGTTTCCTCGTCTCCTCTGCGTTTGAATTGAAAACTGTTGTAGCTTTTGATTTGATTTAAACATATTTTATTGCAAATAACAGATGTTGCAAACGAGTTGGACACAAGTTTTGCCAACTTATTAAAGTCATCTTCGACAAAAATTAATTGATTACAATACATATCACGCAATGTTAGAGCTACTTAAATATACATATGACAAGAACAAATTGTAGGTAAGAGAGGGGACAAAGAAGAGATCGAGATATTTTTTCGAAAAATATTGGACACAGCTAACTTAAGTTTTATTGCATAATATAATTTGTTTTCATCTAGATTGTGAGCCATGTGAGTGTTCAGTATCCACGTAGACGGAGCTTGTGATGAACTAATCACTTTTCACACACCTTCAGCTTGTCTGTTGTCCATTACATCCCGTACCTCGTTGCACTTTCTCCTTGACTGGTGTAGCTGTGTTTATAAAGCCGAATTTTGACTTGACTCGGGTTACTGTTGTCGGTTTAGTTGGCCATTTGTCAGAGAAAACCATGTCGCGTTTGGGCAATGTAGAATCTTAAGCCAGGGAGTTTTGCGTAATTTTAGTTTTTATTCGCAGTGAGAATAACAATAAGTTCATTCTCTATAAGTATAGCAACTATGTTGTCATAGAAACAGAATGATACGGCACTATCATCAAGTAACATTTTGAATAAGTCGGTCTTCGCTGTCCTGGAATATTACACCAGTTCCTGTGCTTAGATGAAATATGAATTATATTGTATTCAAATATATGATTCCAAATGATTTGCAAAACTATGAGTTGTACTATATCGAACTTGCAGATGTCGATATTGAAGTTCAGAAGCTTTAATTTTAAAACTCAAGAAAAATATAAATATAGTGTACCCAAATGTCGAACGCTCCTAAATCCGGCGATTTATAAATCTATAAATTTATGGTTCCAGAAATCAGTCGTTAACGAATGCAATGGTTTTTGTAAAAAAAAACAAAGTATTATCTTCCATGTGTCGCATTCGTACAAGAGACGTCATGCTATTCGTTTAAAAAGACGTACAATCATTATTTTTGTCTGCTTTTCCAAATCCGTTTTTAATCAGTTCTGTAAATGATCAGACATTCGGTGTGGACGTACCATGGGGAAATCAGTGTGTGCTTCCGCTGTGAGGATATCCGCCCAAGGTTACACTCCGAATCCGAGGTCTGAACGGGATCAGTCACTAATTCTATAGCCAGCGTCAGTTTGCTTCAAACAGATATTTACAATATTTAACATTGCAATTAAAAGTCGTTTTATCAAAAACGAATGTAAAAAAACACTTACCTAGGCTACACCAACATACCTGTCTCCTGCATACACACACGCAAGCACGCATACACTACACCAATGGAGGCACGTCCTTAAATGACCTTGGCTGTTAATAGGACGTTTAACAAAATGTAACTAAACCAAACCAAACTTTGGCTGGAATTCTTACCAAAATCTAAAATATCATCAACCGGATTCTGTACTCTTCGCCAACAACAGATTATTTCTGATACATTGTATAAAACGTTGATTTAAGTCGATTAAAGAAGCATATGTACATAGCTTAAGATCCTTTCTTGCAAACTCTAGAGTTGGTACAAAGACATGTTAAATATTTGGTGCAAATACCTAAGTTAGTTTGGATTTGTTTCCATTTCTTTGATATGAGTTTTAACAAATTGTTTCCGATGTTTAGGAAAACCTTTCCGTATTTCTGGCACGAATTCAGCCCGAGTGAGAGTAAACCCACAGGGAGGAGGTGATCGTCTCCCCCCAATCAATACACACGTAATAATAAACCATTAGAGAGGTTATATCAGCGCTGAGCCGTTCCGTACCACTGTCGGCGCAATCACGGGTACCCTGTGGCTAGACTGCTGTCGTGATTCCGTGTAATGTTGAGGGTGATTTCGTTATTTTGTTAATACAAATCATTCTCTGATATTGATGCTTCCTTAGTTTATCAGCAACATGAGCCACATTCCCAAAGTCTGGTTATATTATTATTTACATGCCAGTTGTTTCGGTATCTGTTTTGTGAAGGTTGTTTTTTGTATTTTGCTTTCACATCAAGCCTTTATTTTTACACCAGTTTGATTAATTTAGATTTTATGTTTATTTTGAATGATTGTTTGACTAGAAAAAAGCAAAAATGTTCTTAATTGACAAGAAGCACATCAGGTTATGTACGACTCAATAAAGATATAGCGGACTATGTCAATGAGGGATACAACAGGAAGACTGAAGGATAAACCCAAGAAAACAAAAATATCAAATAAGTTGTCGAGTGTGCATGGTACATGTAACGACCGAGTGTGAATAGTAACAACCGAATGTGCATGGGACAAACTAGTGTGCATGGTAATGAACCAGAGTGCATGGTAACGACCCAGTGTGTATGGTAACGAACCAGAGTGCATGGTAACGAACTAGAGTGCATGGTAACGAACCAGTGTGTATGGTAACGAACCAGAGTGCATGGTAATGAACCAGAGTGCATGGTACTGAACCAGAGTGTATGGTAATGAACCAGAGTGCATGGTAACGAACCAGTGTGTATGGTAACGAACCAGAGTGCATGGTAACGAACCAGAGTGTATGGTAACGAATCAGAGTGTATGGTAACGAACCAGAGTGTATGGTAACGAACCAGAGTGTATGGTAACGAACCAGGGTATATGGTAACGAACCAGAGTGTATGGTAACGAATTAGAGTGTATGGTAACGAACCAGAGTGTATGGTAACGAACCATAGTGTATGGTAACCAACCAGGGTATATGGTAACGAATCAGAGTGTATGGTAACGAACCATAGTGTATGGTAACCAACCAGGGTATATGGTAACGAATCAAAGTGTATGGTAACGATACAGGGTGTATGCATGGTAGCGAACCAGAGTGCATGGTAACGAACGTTAGTTCGTTAAAGATAACTAACTCTTTGTTCGTCTGCTTCACAAAGCCGGGCATGTGTTTTTAAGCAATTAATAGGAATTCAATGTCGAGAAAAGGGTTAATGAAACCTCTGAAACGATTTATCGTTCAGCAAAGATAATCTTTTATTTCAAAATCTGGTCATTTTTATTGTTTGCATATAACGTTACCAAGAGTATGTTTAATGATAGGATGCAAGGCACGCCCTGTTAACTGTTCTTTCTGAAGGAGGCGGTCTATTTAGCAGTCTTAGCCTAGTCTCACTTAAAATATACTTCTACTTCTGAATGAAGCGCGCTCTCTATCGGCTGTAATTTACTTTAACTTCTAAAGTAAGCTGCCGTAGCCTTCACATGGCTCTGACGTAAACGAGGTAAGCGTCCTCTGTAAAGTTACCGTCCTATGTATCGTCCATGGCATATATACTCTTTCTTCTGAAGTTATTGTCCTCTGTAGCGATCGAAAATAATTTTGGTACCAAAACACAAACAGCTCTTTGTAGACTGGAGAGTATAACGTGTGTACATGTAGTCTAACCATCTGACCAACAATTAAGGGACTACATCGTCATATTTGCTATGCATTCACTCTGTTAAATGTCTATTATTATCTATATATAGTCTCAATCCTCTCCCTCACTGCTTGATTGAAAACCACTTTCTTACTCGATCTCCCTTTATCTGTCTAAGCGTTGGTTTTTATTTTTATTTTTTTAAACAAATAAAAGACGTCCCGCGTGAGGTAACTCTGAGTAATCTCTGCCGTGAATGCTGTTCTGTTGTCGTGAGTGCTGACGTCATCAGTGAAAAAGTCATTGCTGGTCGTGAGAAGCCTCTTTAGGGTACTAAACTGACCAGGCCTTGGTCTGCTTAAATCACAGCCGTCCTCTGATATCTCTCTTTGGTCATAAAGGGTCAATTTGGTGGTCAGACAATGTAGTAATACAATAAGGCTTGTCTACCAAAGACCAACACGGAAACGGTATTAAGATTCTATCTAAATGTACAGGCATCTCTTGTCAGACCATTGACAGCTTCAAATAGAAAACATACTTCCAAATAGGCTTTTTTGGACGAAAATTTTCACAAAAATATCTGTTTACAAACTATTTATGATCAATATTTGAAATTTTCGAAACGATGTTATAAATGATTCCTCCTGATTTTTACCTCTTTTGAGTGAAAAATGTTTCGTTAAGTTAACCGTACGTTCAAAGGTGACAAATGACAACATCACTGAAACTTGTTGTCCTTATCAATGACTAACCTCGGGCTGAAGCGAAAAATGTTACCGTCAATTTCCACATTCGACATTTACTCGATTAAGTCGGAGACGTACAGACCCACAGACGAATAAAATTTGAACTAAACAAAGATTTATCTATTTTATAAAACGTTTCGATATCAAACAGTTAAATACGTTGTGCCTACATTTTCAGGCGTACCACTTGAAGATAACGGTACAAAAACCCGATATAAAACGACATATTTTACCCAATGTCATCACTATAGTCTATTTAAGCGGCGGGCACATATTTTATTGAATCAAAAAAGTCGACAAACAATGTTTGACCTCAAATTGGCGCCATCGAGATTTTGGATGCTTTTGAGTGGAAACAAATGAAATAGAGAAATCTGAACGGACAATAGATTGTTTTATCTCGTCGACAAGCAGACTCGTATATTATGCTTCAATTCAAAGCGCGAGTTTTTGTAATATAAATGCATAAATAATAAAAAAAGCGAATGGCACGCTTTCATTCAAAAATAATAACATATTTAAAGTGCATATATGCGTCTTTCTGGCTATGGATGTGTGTTTGAAACCGATGGCTTCAAATAGAAAAAAAAACCTGAGTTTTGTTTTGTTCGTGGATTGCACGTCCTCGCATTAGCTTAGTAATATAAAACTTTAGACAGACCACACTTAATGTAATTACTGTTGTATGGAATCGTTTGCTTCTAAAAATTTAAAAGAAACTTTTTAACTATTGATGCGTGCTCATGCCATTAAAATGATAACTTTCTGGAATGACTACTGCGTACAGCTCTTTACTCAATGAATAGACAACAGTATATCACAAGTCCTATATCAATGTTTACTCTTGTCTGGTCGTCTCTGGGAATCAGTCAAATCAAACAGTTGTGATGTCTCCGCTGTTCCCTCAGGTGACAGTGATATCCAGGGTTGTGATGTCCCTGCTGTTCCCTCAGGTGACAGTGATATCCAGGGGTTGTGATGTCCCTGCTGTTCCCTCAGATGACAGTGATATCCAGGGGTTGTGATGTCCCTGCTGTTCCCTCAGATGACAGTGATATCCAGGGGTTGTGATGTCTCCGCTGTTCCCTCAGA
>JAUMHH010021027.1:0-10717 GCA_032359455.1 Chlamys rubida | reverse complement strand
TTACTCTCACAAACTAATGACGTAACAATCAATACCTGCTCTCAAGAGAAGATAACTCTGCAATATGCAAAGACGGAATACATGTAATGTTTTTTATATGATTTAGGTGAGAAATTTCTTTATTCGCTTTGCTCAATAAATTCGCCTTGATTTGAAGCTTTCATATATATTAGATTTCTCAAATAAACTATGGAACATATTACATGGTCATTTTTGTTTGTCATTTAATTGCCTCGTTGGTTCTTGTATTTTGATTCTCGGGAAATTGTTATTTGTAGAGTAAAATAAAAAAAAAAAAAAAATTACGACAGCATCAAGGACCAATATGGACCCAGGGACGAAATTGTACCTACAGGTAATAATAATTATTTATTCTTGATATCATATTGAGCATGAAGCTCATTCTACATTTGGTCAATGTACAATGTATGATAAAATGTACAATATTTAACAAACAGGATGGGAGAAGGTCATAAATCAGTCCACATAAAATTGTTTTGCAGATCTCTTAGATTCTGAAAGTAAGGAACAATTTCTAATATGACTCTGTAAAAGATTCCATGTAAGGGGTCCCTGATATCTAAAAGATTTTCTATTGTTTTATGACATGGCAAGTAAAACACATTGGTGGATGACGATCTTGGCTCTAAATTGTTAAGTTTCTTGTACATAAGAACTACTTGGTTATATAGTGCTTGTTTGTATAAAATTCTTTTGTAAAAAAATAACCAGTTAAGTTTTTAGCTCAATTGGCCCTTATGCCATGGTGCCGGGTACGTCGTCCGTCCAGCGTCAACTTTTTACTTTAAACAACTTCTTCTCAATAACCAAGAGGCTCAGGGTGATGATATTTGGCCAGTAGCATGCTGGGAGAAAGGACTACCAAGTCACAGAGGTCAAATATGTTAAAACCTTTAAACAACTTCTGAATAACCAGAAGGCCCAGGATGATAATATTTGGCCAATAACATAATGGCATGAAAGGCTACCAAGTTTGTTCAAATAAATGACCTTGACATATATTCAAGGTCACGGGGGTCAATTATCTTAAAACACTTCAAACAACTTCTTCTGAATAGCCAAAAGGCCTAGGGTGATGATATTTGTTCAGTAGCATGTGGGTATGAATGGCTACCAAGTTTGTTCAAATAAATGACAAGGTCACAGGGGTCAATTGTTTTAAAAAACTTTCAAACAACTTCTTCTGAATAACCAAAAGGCCTAGGGTGATGATATTTGGCCAGTAACATGCTGGCATGAAAGGCTACCAAGTTTGTTCAAATGAATGACCTTGACCTTTTTTCAAGATCACAGTGATCAAATATATTTAAAATCTTTAAACAACTTCTCCTGAATAACCATGATGCCAAGAATGTTGATATCTAGTAGAATGCTTGGATTAATGCTTCCAAGTTTGTTAAAATGAATGACCTTGACTGATATTTAAGGTCACATTTGGTCTAATATGTTTAAAATCTTTAAACAACCTATTCTGAATAACCAAAATGTGCAGGATGATGATATTTAGCCCATAATATGTTGAGATAAAGTGCTACTAAGTTTGTTAAAATGAATGACATTGACCTATATTCAAGGTCACAGGGGTCAAATATGTTCATAATTTTTAATCGACTATTTATGAATAACCATAAAGCCTAGAATGTTGATTTCTGGCCAGTAGCATGCTAGGATAAAGGGCTACCAAGTTTGTTCAAATAAATCACCTTAATAGGTCACAGGGGTCAGATTTGTTAAAAATCTTTAAACAACTTCTTCTGAGTAACCATGAGGCCCAGATTGTTGATATTTGGCCAGTAGCATGCTTGGATGAAGGGCTATCAAGCTTTTTCATTTGAATGATCTTGACCCACTTTCAAGGTCACATTTGGTCAAATATGTATAAATCTTTTAATAATCTTACCTCAATAAGAAAAATGTCTGGGTTGGTGGTATTTTGCAAGTTGCATGCCGAGTTGAAGGGCTATAAAGTGTGTTCAACGTAATGATCTTGTTCGACTTTCAAGGTCACAGGGGTCATTAGGTTGAGGTTGGTATTTACAATGTCAAGTGGTTTCCCTTGTGATTGTACAAAGAACTTGATTTGTAATCAGGGGCATATAAAAGAACAAAAGTGGCCCCAATATTGCCCCTTGAGGGGCGCCGACGGCAAGAGGGAGAAAATCACTCAAAGAGTTCTTAAAGTTTTTAAGTTCGAAATCTCCCGCTCAAATAACTTTGAAAAAAAATTGATTTGGATGAATACCCATACAATTCCAATTAAGACATTTAAACAGAGTGGTTTACATCACAAGGTGGAATGCCTTTTAAAAATCTTGAAATAGAACACCTGTCAAAATACCAGGTGTTTGAAATGTTAGTTAACGCAGTCTGACTTGAGTGTTTGAGCATACATCGGAAAACCTGAATGGTAAGAAAAATGTTTGACTAACTCGAAAATTATACAAATAAGTTGGACCTAACAGTTAACAAAATGCTTCTTTTCGTAAAAGTGGTATGAGTAGAGAAAATGAAAAACGGATTTATAAAGGAAATATAATAGAGGTTGTCATTAAATTCAACTATCTAGGACTTTTGTTAAGATATATTGCAACCTTTTCAATGCCATGATGCAGCAAAACATCGCTGGGTAAGGTAGAGGGCGCTCTTTGTCTTTTACTTTTCACTAGTGTTTTTCGGGGAACAACATTTTATTGTTGAAACTGTATTAGGGTAAAGTGACAGCGAGTCGGTCACGATATAAAGTCGGACACTCTCTGTGTTGTTTTATGTGTTTTTCTATCAGAAGCGATGCATATAATATATAAGCAGAATATTAAAGTATGGTACGGAGGTATGCGGCTTCCAGAAATCGCCCGATATTGAGATATTACATGTGAGATTTTTTTAAAGTGTTACTTCTGTGCATATAAGAACACAGCAAAGGTTATAACCCGACATATTTCGAACAAATAAGCTTAAATGTATGTACATGTATATATTATGTTTTTGTGTATGTTTGTAGCATATACATGCACTGTGCTGGTGATCCGAACGGTTAAAGTAATGGAAAAAACCGGAACTTTTTCCCTTCATGAATGACTAGTACGAATTTAGTTTTTCCTTGTTTGTTGTAGTTTTCTTTATGTATTTGTAAATAAGTGCATGTTCTAACCCGAAGTAAGACTTAACGTAATTAATTATTTTTTTGAGAATTTAGTAAAAATACTCCACTTGATTATTTTGACTGAATCTAGGTTCAAATATTGTGTTTTATCTTAAAGTATCCTCATACTTCTGTTACATATTAACGCTTCGGTAAATTGTAGACTAATACCTTCTTACTAATTAATATATTCATGTACGTATTTATATAAATTCATACACATGATTAAACTAATTTATTGAATGCAATCTTATTAAATTATGTAGAAGTACGCCATGTCATTCGTGACAATGTATATAAAGAAAGCAGAAACTCGCGTTCCTCTTACGTCTTAGCCAAGGAAATCAAGTTATCACAAGTTCTGCGTAAACCAAGAACTTCAATATTTGCTTAGTATAGCTTGGAAAGGAAATCAAGTAGTTCTGATCTGACTGCTTCAAGCAGACATGTCTATAATTGGATTTTTAAAACATTGAAGGTAAGAAAATGTTTATTTTTGACATATTTCAATAACAAATTGATATATCGCTCTTAACATTGATGTGGATAAGAGGCAGCAATGCCTGCGTCCACAAATAACCTATTAAATCCTATTAAATATTTTTCAGGATTTCATAATCTAGAAACAAAATACACTTTACTTAAATCCTCCAATTTTAACTTTTAAGTTAAGAGTATTGACTGTTCTTTTGGAAGACCATACCTGTCAAGTCTCACGATTTGGTCGTGTGTGTCACGATTTCAGGGTCTAAAATTGTTGTGCTCACTCTCATCTCACGATTTTGCAAAAAAAAAAAAAAAAAAAAAGTAAGGTTCGCTTTTCAGAAATGGGTTTATCAAAAACCCACTCATGCCGAAAAAAGGGTCTTCAATTGATAACTGCAATTTTTGGCTCTAAGTGTGAGTATCCTTTAGACTTAAGTACAGTGATTATGACATATTGTAAGTAATCGGTGACTAATTGATTTCAAACTACATTCTAAGTATTTATAATTTTATCAAATTAATTATCCTGATCTCTGTGAGTGAGTTTCCTATCAATCGTCATAAATTTCCTATCTGAAGACAGGTCCAGCCTTTCTTATTCCTACTTTCAGGGAAACCAGTGATTAGTAGATATTTGAAGTTTAATATCATTGACGTCATTTTGACATTAAAATACCACGGCTAAGAAGGAAATAACTACTTTAAGATTAATTGTCATATTTCATCCCTAATTACTCAGTGACCCCCGGAAACGGAAAATTATGACTATTTTCTAGAAATGAGCCCAGATTATTTTTATCAGTGTATGATTTTAAGTGCAAATTAAACAAGAAATAGCTTTAGGAACAGTATTTAAAAAAGAAGTATTATACATTAAATTTGGTATATTGAAACCTGCTTCTGTGACCACCTCCATGAAGAGACCACCTGTGTTAAGAGACCACCTGTGTTAAGAGACCACCTGTGTTAAGAGACCATGCACTTTTAATGTCCCTCATTGTAGTGATTTCAATGTGAATTGAACCTGTATTAAGAGACCACCTGTGTTAAGAGACCACCTGTGTTAAGAGACCACCTGTATTAAGAGACCACCTGTGTTAAGAGACCACTATTATCATAGATGGTCACGTAATACAGGTTTGACTGTATAAAATCAATTAGTGACCAAAATACTTATGTTGTGACATTGTAGAATTGCACAAAAATAAAAATATGTTTTAAAGAAAAGAAAACCTGTCCATAAAGACCTTCCAATAGAGAACAAAAAATGTAATGGCCTTAATATATATATAGAAATTTCACAAACTTTAAAATCCAATTATTTGACAAGTTATGAGAGCAAAACCTGTGAGATGAAACCATATGGTTGATATCGTAGAACAAGTTGTGAGATTCTCATTGGAGTTTCAGGTTGAGTAGAGTATATGAGTTCTAACATCATTTGATAAGAAGCATCCCTAGTAGGCCAAAAGATTTATATTGTTTATAAATAAATAATGGTGTGCTGAGGGCCGCTGTGGCTGAGTGGTTAAGGCGTCTGACATTCTGCTACCACTAGCCAGCCCTCCACCACTGGGTCGTGGGTTCAAGACCTACATGGGGCAGTCGCCAATTACTGGCCGTAGGTCGGTGGTTCTTCCTCAGGTACTCTGGCTTTCATCCACCATCAAAACCTGGTACGTCATTAAATTGCCATATATTATTGTAGCTGTTAATCGGTTGTAAAACACAAACAAACAAACAAACAAAAATATATATATATATTTTTCATTGGAGTAATGGTATAAGGTTTAAGTGTACTTCCAATTTCTTTTCTTCCTCTTTCGAAATCGTGATGCCACAACATTATTAAAATTAGTATCATTGTGATATGCAGGCCCTGTTGAGCTTTTGAAATTCAAGTAAAAGTTTTATTTAACAGATAACATCAGGAACACAAGTATACAATTCTTTATGTAGAATTATCTTTAGAAAGAAGATTATTAATATTGATATTTGAATTCTGTCTATGCTTCAAGTTCAGTCTTGAGGTGTTTATTTCCCTATAGAATTTTTTTTATCTGGTCAAGCTTGTCCTTTTGTGCTGGTCACTCAGTTCCAATTGTCAAGAGATTAGGACAGATTACATCTGTGAAGGCCAAGGAGATGTTCACCTGGTCATCTCCGCTGGACACTAATGTCCAGTCCTTTATCTGACCATTAGCCACAAACCAATATTGTTAAACTTTATTGTATCATCTTTAAAATGTCAGACTTCTTCAGTAGGGGATATAATGGCCGGATTATGGCGGTCATTATTTTGGCCACCTCTGCTGTTTGAAGAAGGAGTGACATATGGACAGTGGTCACAGACAGTGGACAATTGACCACTGGATTGGCAATTACCAAAAAGACTATCTCAAGTTGCTTATTTATTTAGCTAGTGTAAATAGTGAATTTGGCTGTGTTTGCTCAGGGACTTCCTTGTTGGTGATGTTATCACGGTGTCAGTCATGTGGCATTGACGCACTGAGTACTGTTACCACTGTTTTGGATCAATAAAATCAGAGATTACTTTCCTTACTTTAGACTTTCAAGTTGTTTCTTGTTGGAAAGAAAGTTTGTAGTTGAGGAATGCAACTTCCAAGTTCAGAGAGACAATTTTAAAACAAAAGCAACCTTGGAAGAGATTTTTATTTTTATTTATTTTGTTGTTGAAAAGGGGTAATTTCAGAATCGATGAATGCAAGTTTCTAGTTAAAAAATATTTTGTTAGTACAATGCAGAATAGCTTTGAAAGCTTAAACTGTCAACTTTAAACTTCACCTATTAGAAAAGAAAGATCTTTTAGTGCAAAATTAGACAATTTACTTTTATAAGTGTTTAAAAACTGTCAGCTATATATATACATGTATAGTAAAAAAAAATAATATTACAAATTTTTATGATGAAGTTACTTTTTTTTTTACATTTTTAAAAATTTTAATCTTGATCTCCCAAAATTACCATACACGAATATGGACACCAACTCTCTCTCTCTCGTTCACTTGTCCTGACATAGGGGAACATCAGTGCAGAGTTTTCAAATTTCTAAACTCTGTGAATTATTGCTATGCACTGACATGATGTGATACTGCATGCATCCTCTCTCTCTACATCCTGGTACCCACCTGCACCTTGTGGGGAGGGGCTGTTAATCTTACAGGAACCCAATTAGCCCCTGTCCCCTCTAACCGTCCCCAATCACCAGTCAATGACATCAGACAGGGGAAATACCATATAAATCGAGGGAGGGGAACCACTGGCGTCATCAGGGGACCAGACAAGGCCGGTTTTAGGGAGACCTTCCAGACACCAGGGGAGGTATTGGGGGGGGGGACCTGTCTGTCTGTATTAATTGGAGGATGACATTTCTGAAATTCTTGATGTGATGAATTTCTGTCTCCTAACTTGATGACATGTATATATTCCAAGGTCATTCTAGGTCATTGCCTCATTATGATCTTCCCACCCCCTTAAGGGACTTTAAATAAAAGCTTGCATCATCTTGCTTTTTATTCCAACAGAAATGTTAATCAAAATAATATTGAATTACATATATAAAATAAAAATTGAAAATATTGGAAGAGAAAAGTTAGAGATGCTAGCTTGGCTATGCTAGGTAATTGTGCACAGGGACCTGAGAATTTGTTACAATATAGCTATGTTTGGACCTTAAGACTGATACGCAGAGTAGTATTAGACGTTTAAGACGTCGAGGTCAATTAAACTTCAACACACCTTCTAACTTCCTTGCATTGAAAATAAAATTTCGGTGGATGTACACAAAATCTTTAGCACTGTTGGAGAGGTTGATAATTTTGTGTTCACAAACCCTCATTTATCTACATAATGTACTTTTCCTTCCATGTTTTTTTGCATTAACAAATTCTCAGGTCCCTGTGGTCTTGTGACTGTCAGGGGAGACAGGGATACCAATGGTATTTGAAGGGTTATGCAAATTGAGGGAGAAAATAATGATAAATGGCCTAATTTATAATTTACCTTTAAAATCGTGTGAACATTCCAATGGTTATGTAACACTGCAGTTGTAAAGTACAGAGGAACATTAATTCCTTTGTTTTCCTAACAGTAAAAAACTTTCCTCCCAAAAGTCTGTTTAGAATGTCAGCCATTTCTTCGCCATCATGAAAAAATGCTGCCATTTTCAAGTGTGCATCATTTGACTAATTGTTTTGTACTTTATACAGATCTGGATTTCAACACATAACATCAACAAATGAACCTTCCTTGTAAATGTTCCCATAATATATGATGAAACCTCCTTGGAAATAGATTCCTGATATGAGACCAGCTCTTCTTGTAAATAAAGCCTAAATATGTGACTGACCCTCCGAGTAAATAGTGCCCAAATATGTGACTTACTGACCCTCCTTCTAAAAATTGACCCAATATGTGACTGACCCTCCTTGTAAAAAGTGCCCTAATATGGGACTGACCCTCTTTGAAAACAGTGCCCTAATATGTGACAGACCCTCTTTGTAAACAGTGGCCTCATATGTGACCGATCCTTCTTGTGAATATTGCCCTAATATGTGACCGATCCTTCTTGTGAATAGTGCCCTAATATGTGACCGATCCTTCTTGTGAATAGTGCCCTAATACGGGACCAGCCCTTCCAGTCAATAGTGCCCTAATTTCTGATGAAAATTACTTGTAAATAGTGCCCCAATATATGACGGACCCTCCTTGTAAATAGTGCCCCAATATCTGGTGAACTTGACTTCTAAATTGTACCCTAATATGTAACGGACCTTGTTATAAGTAGTCCCCCAATATCCTATGACCCCTCATTGTTAAAAGGGTCCCAATATCTGCTGGACCTTTAAGGAGCTTGCTGTTATCGAATGGACCATCAAATACTAAGGAGTAGGTTTCAGTCCCTTTAAAGGATGTGACTTGAGCATATGTAAGTAGTTTGTGTGTAAGGGGAGCAGGATTCTTGGGAGGGGTTCAGAAGGACTTGTCAAATAAAATATTACACCTATGACAGTGAGTTTATAAGTGGAAACCTCCTTGACGTCGCTTCATGTTAACCCCGTGTTTTATCCCCGAATTAACACACTTATTGTTTTCTAATCTAGCCTTAATGCCCTTGAACTTTGACCTTTATTTATGGCCGTAGATTGTGTTTGTGTGAGATACTAATATCTGTATAACTAAACAGTAGTCGGACAGGAAGGCACACTCCAGTGTTACCGTAGGCCTTGAGATAGAAATCGTGGCTCTAAAATGAAAATGACATCAACGACTATATCCGGCTGGAACAACGCAACTCAGCGCAATAATATGATGACTAGGTCAGATGTGAAGGGGGGTAACTCTGCACATACGCTGTCTGTGTGTCCAGATAACGGTGACATAACGGAGATATCATCCTTTTGTGGTTAAATACACGGTGCGAAGAACGGGTCTAACATAGCCACCAGCAGGATGCAGTCGCTCCACTGTTGTTAAAGTATGTTTATTAACGAGGTATTGTTGTAATTTAAAGACGCTAAGACCAGAAATGCGTGAATGAGATTAGTCATGACGTCTTATATTTGTCGCTCTCAATTTCAAACTGTTACGTAGTTTTGTGATGTTTGTTTGAAAGAATTACGTATCTTGCTTACGTCATGTTTAATTCACTGTTGCGCTATTAATTAAAGCATGTGATTGTTTCACAGAAAGCAGTCTATTGCTAAACTACATTCTAATAATTATTACAACTATTTTACACTTACATAATTATTACTCAGCAGAAAAACTGTTTATCAAATCAGAAATTCATTTTTTTTTTCAAAATAAAAATAAGACACATAAAACCAACTGAAATGATAACAATAATAAAATATAAAAAATTTAAAGTACCCTGTCAGCTGATAGAAATTAATTGTTCTAACTTCCCTTTACATATTTAACTGATTCACCCCTGAAGACGCATTTGAACTCTTCCAAATCAATGGTTGGAATAGTTCATTATGAAGTTTCAGGGGTGAATGAGTTAATAATATTTTGCTACCACTAGCTCTCCACCACTGGGTCGCAGGCTCGAGACCTACATGGGTCAGTCTCCAGATACTGTAAGCTGTTAATAGGACGTAAAACGCAAACAAACCAAATATTAAATAAATCTACAACTTTCATTTGAAAAAATAAATGTTCAAATTAACCAACATTAAAATGAAGTGAAACCACTTGGAAGCAGCATGATAAGGTGTTTTGAAGAGAGGGGAGTTGAGAAGCAGTGCTGAATTCCTGTAAATATAACATGATATAAAAATCCACCTGTCTATTAAGAGCACATGTGTACTCAAAATACCTCACAATAAAGGCTACCTCTGAAAAACATATGTCTGTGTTAAAGAAAGTCAGTGTTGTAACGCAATATGTGTGTATACAGACTACCTCTTTAAAATAACCACTGTAAATAAGGACCACTTTTGTATAACAACTACATTGTACCTGTATAAAAGATCACCTCTTTAAAACGACTACCTGTATAAAATATCACCTCTTTAAAATGACTACTTGTATAAAAGATCACCTCTTTAAAACAACTACCTGTATAAAAGATCACCTCTTTAAAACAACTACCTGCATAAAAGATCACCTCTTTAAAACGACTACCTGTATAAAAGATCACCTCTTTAAAACAACTACCTGCATAAAAGATCACCTCTTTAAAACAACTACTTGTATAAAAGATCACCTCTTTGAAACAATTACCTGTATAAAAGATCACCTCTTTAAAATGACTACCTGTATAAAAGATCACCTCTTTAAAATGACTACCAGTAAAAAAGATCACCTCTGTAAAACAACTACCTGTATAAAAGATCACCTCTTTGAAACAATTACCTGTATAAAAGATCACCTCTTTAAAACAACTACCTGTATAAAAGATCACCTCTTTAAAACAACTACCTGTATAAAAGATCACCTCTTTGAAACAATTACCTGTATAAAAGATCACCTCTTTAAAACGACTACCTGCATAAAAGATCACCCCTTTAAAACGACTACCTGTATAAAAGATCACCTCTT